>JALPQI010006622.1:0-31476 GCA_025490895.1 Thaumatotibia leucotreta | reverse complement strand
ATATGACTTGCGGTCAGTTATTTCCTGAGCCCAATCGGCGTCTGAAAAAGCATTTATTTCAAAGTTTCTATCCTTTACGAAATAAAGACCATGATTGATTGTACCGGCTAAGTACCTCAATACTCGCTTTGCAGTCCGCCAATGGCTTTCATCAAAACATGTACTGAACTGGCTTAATTGGCTACATGCGAATGAAATGTCTGGGCGTGTACAAACAGACAAAAACATTAATGAGCCTAGTAGTTGCCTATACTGATAAACATTGTCATCCAATGGTTTGTTAGACTTTTCTAATTTACAATTTACAGGTAATGGAGTTGAAACCGGTTTACAATCGGACATATTATAGCGCTCAAGTAGCCTCTTAATATAATCATGCTGGTCTAAAACAGTTACATTATTGTATTTGGTAACGTTCATCCCTAAACAATTTTTTAAAGTACCAAGATGACGTATTTCAAAGTGCCGTTTTAGCAATGATGTAACTGTTTGAATACAATTATTGTGAAACACATAAAAATCATCAACAAATAAGGCTATAATTATGTACTCAGTCTTATTTTTTCTTACATACACACATGGCTCGCATTTACTTTGAACGAAACCATTATCAGCAAGCAATGTGTGAATCTTAATGTTCCACATACGGCTAGCTTGTTTTAAGCCATAAATACATTTTTTAAGTAAACAAACTTTACTATTGTTAGATTGAAAACCGGTTGGCTGCTCCATGTAGATCTTTTCGTCTAACTCGCCATTTAAAAAGGCTGTGGTGACATCAATATGATCCATGCACAGGTCCAACTGATTTGCAATAGCAAACAAAATTCTTAATGTTGAATGTCTAACCACAGGCGAATAGGTATCGGAATAATCAATTCCTTCTTTTTGACTATAACCACAAGCGACTAGTCTTGCTTTATACCTAGTAAAGTTGCCTGTAGCATCAAACTTTTTCTTAAAAACCCATTTGTTTCTTACAACATTAACATTCTGTGGACGATCAACTAAATCCCACACTTGATTTTTAATCATAGAGCTCAACTCAACTTCCATGGCACCAGACCATTCCTCCTTTTCAGGTGAATTCATGGCATCCCGGTAAGTAAGTGGCTCGAGTGATGAACTTGCTGCAGCCAACAGTGACGATATGTGAAAATCATTATACCTTTCGGGAAAAATACCTCGAGTGCTCCGCACTGGGCGAGAGTTAGACAGAACAGCAGAAGCTTCCGCTAACATCGGCTCGTAGTCTGGAGATGCAACAGGGAGCGGTGGTGAGGTGACAGGGCTGGATAGCACCGAGTCCTCGCCGCTAGCCTCAGAGACATCTTCAGATGTGCGATATTGGTCAGACAGAGGTGACAACACTGGTAAGCTCGCCTCCTCCTCTGAAACCGATAAAGAGCTTCGATTACATATTTTATCATTATTCACATTGTCATCATGGCGTTTAGGAGTACTGAGACTATTATCAATGTCATTACTACCTATACTAATATCACAGTTAGTATTTAAAACATTATTGCAGCTAGAATTATTATTTTTAAAATGATCATTAACACTGACATTGTTAATAAAATTATCAAAAATAATAACATTTGCTCTTTGGGCCTCATCATTAGCATGTAAATTATTTCCAAATTTGTCCTCAAGAAAAACAACGCTTCTAGAATAAATAACCCTTTTGGGATTAACTGGATCTATTAAGCGATATCCCTTGCACGTCTCACCATAACCTACAAAAATATGCTGTTTTGCTTTAGCATCAAGCTTACGTCTCTTTTGATTAGGCACATGAGAGTATGCTACACAGCCAAAAACGCGTAAATGACGAAGATCAACACTAGATCCGGTCCATATACACTCAGGAATTCTGCCGGATAATGCACTGGTAGGCGACCTATTTTTTAAATAAATAGCCGTCATAACAGCTTCGCCCCAGTAGCGATCAGGCAACTGAGATTCCTGTAACATGGCTCGAGCTTTTTCAAAAATCGTGCGATTTACTCTCTCACTAAGACCATTTTGAGCAGGACTGTAAGGACAAGTAGTTTGGTGGATAATGCCTTCTTTTTTAAGGAAATTGGACAAATTTTTATTGCAATATTCAGTACCCTGGTCTGTGCGTAGAACTTTAATACGCAATCCAGTTTGTCTTTCAACTAAAGATTTAAAATTAACAAAATGAGAACTCACCTCGGATTTATTCTTGAGAAGATAGCCGAAGGTGCGTCTTGACTTGTCATCAGTAAACGTCAACAAATAACGAGCTCCTCCCCAGCTGGGTACTTGAACAGGCCCGGCAATGTCACTATGCACCAGGTCCAGAAGGTTGGCAGCACGCCCCGCACTTGACTGAGGAAACGATGTTTCACACATCTTTCCAGTAAGGCAGGCGATGCACCGAGCCGGCACGCCGTCTTCAGGCTGAAAAACGACACCACACTCATGCCCTCCACCTAGTATGGACATACCTTTGGAATTCAAGTGACCTAATCGCTTGTGCCATGTAGAAAAAGGCACAGCAGTTGCAGCATTGGCACTCATGGTTCCATGCCCTTGCATGGACATAGAGTTACCTATTACGGGGTCAGGTCGAGTTTGCAAGACATTGTTTACTTTAAACTTATACAGACCGTCTTGTTTGTTAACAGAAAAAACCTTTTTGCCTGTGACTTGACATGTACTGTAAATATTACATTTATCTTTTTGGAAAATAACAACATAACCTTTACTAGTAATTTCACTAACAGACATTAAATTCTTAGATAGACCAGGCACAAATAGTACATTATCTAAGGAAACTTCAGGAGAAATAACAGTCTTACCAACAAATTCACTATTTAGTTGCTGTCCATTTGCAATAGTTATCACACACTTTCTGTTCTTGACATCATGCAGCAGAGACATGTCCCCTGTCATGTTTGCAGAAGCACCACTGTCCAAGACATACTCCTTAGAGTGGGAAACGGAGAAGGCTGAAGCATACATAGTGTGTTCCTGTCCATTCTTCTTTGCTTCATCTCTCTTTTTCTTGAAACAGCGACTCGCAGCATGACCATTCTTGTTGCAGTAAGTGCAGATGTTAGATTTGTTAAAATTAGAAGACTTCTTCCTGTTCGCCATAAAGGCAATGTTGTCTGTAGCAATATTACTTCGCCGGTGATCCTCCTGCAGTAGTCTGGTCCGGACTACCTCACTTGATAAGGTTTTGGTTAAACTGGCCGTCTCAAGGCTAGACACAAGCACGTTGAACTCTTCAGGTAAGCCCGATAGAAGAATTTCAGCTGTTTCTTCGTCGGCAATTACCTTTCCAATATCCGACAGCTGCGTGACGAGCTTAAGGACTCCGTCTATGTATTCTGACATGCTAGAGAAGTGGCTATATTCAACGCGATGTAGTTGTCGTAATAGTAGTACTCGCCGGTATAGCCCTTTGTCCTCAAAAGTGTCGGAAAGCGACTTCCAGGCTTCCTTAGCGGTCTTCGCAACGCGCACGTACTGGTAGAGGTTAGGTTCACATGAGAGACAAATTTTTGCCAAAGCACGTGAATCCCGCGTAGCATCGGTGTCTGTGCCATCAACGCAGCTCCACAAACCATCAAGAGTCAGCACCATTTTGATAGCGAATTTCCAATTGATCCAATTATCGATACCTTTGAGTTTTTCGATATTGGTTGAGGTTATGTTGCACGCGGTCCCGCCTTGTTGCGTCATGACTCGGGTAATCTGGTAACGACGTTTAAGGTTTTGCTTTCTTAGCTTACCTAAATTGATCTGCTAGGACCAGAACCTGTTAGAATTATGCAAGAGTCTGCTGGTGCACAGGGAAGTTCGTCCCGATCCCGAGATCATGAATAACAGAACAAACTTATATTCACACGTTTATTATTGTCAAATAATATAAGTGCGATACATTTTTATATGTTTTGATTAAAATAAGTTTGTAAAAGTTATAAAGGCTATAAATAATTAAAATATATTGGGACGACACAAATTACATGCTTACAGCGAGGCCACAGATAATGAAAGAGAACGAGGAGTCTACACTCCTGCCACAGATAATATCCAATGTAGAACATAGATTATATAAAAACAGTAATTCCAACAGTCTGGCAAAAAACGCACAGCAACAACATATCAATATTATATAAATCAAATTAAAACAAATAGTCGACTTCTCATAGAAAATTTAAATATCGTGCAGTTTGAGGGTTTTTTATACTTTGTCTGCCACTGGTCAGTATGGGGTGATTTGATGGCAGCACTGTGCGTAAGGTCTACCGAACTGTTAACAATATATTTTTAGGTTTATTTATTTCTAAAACCTTCCCTTTAGGAATATTGTTTTCTAAAATAAATAAAAAATATAGTTCCAAGTCCATTCCCATGAAATGAACAAAGTTCTATTTTGTTTTTTGTACCAGTGACTTCGCACGCCTGTTTTAGAGCTCAATTTTTAGTTCGACTACTGTATAATAATCGTAATCCTTTACAAAATCAATAAATTTCCAAATAAATAAATATCTTGGGACATCTTACACAAATCTACCTAGTCCCACGGTAAGCTCAATTAAGGCTGGTGGTGTGGGTACCTACCAGGCGACGATATATATAATAGATAGATACATCATCATCATCATCATATTCAGCCGTTATTCGCCCACTGCTGAGCATAGGCCTCTCTTCTTGAACGCCACTGGTCCCGGTCCTGAGCTAACCTCATCCAAAAGGTCCTGCGCTATATAATATAGATAATCTATAGATACTTAAATACAGCCATGACCAAATATTTGTCATAAATAAATACACAAGTAATGCCCTCGCCGGGATTTGAACCCGGAACATCCAGCTTCGTAGGCAGGGTCACTACCAACTAGGCTACGGAGGCTGACCAAATACAATACGACCAAATACGATATTTTATGTCCAGGCCTACTACCGCGAAAATCTAAATTCGTAAATTTCGAGGATTTGTCTCTCTCACTCTAATGACGCCTTCGTTTGAAAGACAGAGAAAAATCCTCGAAATTTATGAATTTCGATTTTCGCGGTAGTAGGCCAGTACCTATCAATAGTATGGACCTGGGTCGCGTTTTATAAAGTTACAATTTCACTGTTTGCCTCTCTTTCTAGCCAATATGTGCGTGCGTTAGAGAGGCAAACAGCGAAATTGTAAATTGTAACTTTATAAAACGCGACCCTGATATCTTTTTGCACCAGACGCCGACGTAGAACATCGAAAACCCTTCTTTACATTTCCTGCCATTTACCCTTACCCATACTTGTGTAACCCAGCATAACAAATATTCAAAATGTTATTTGCACATTGAAGCAAAAGTTTTATGAGAGCGGTTCGTCATATAAAGAGACGTCCTTATACCTTGCACGTCAACAATAAAATGCTATTAGGATCCACGGACCGCACCGCACTGTTATTTTTCTGAGATAAGGCATGACTCCCTAGGGTCCTCGAAATAATGCAGCCGATACCGGTTTTACGGAACCCTAAAATTGTAGTTATTATGGCAATACTAAAAGAACGCGAATGTTCTGAATGTAAATATTTGTATCCATCTCGTAAATCTTGTATACCCGTAATTGCTTGTAATAAATTAATATTATTTAGAATATATGCTAAATATAACCAAAATGTATTTAAAATTACATTTCATGTCCATTTGCTATCAGATTTACTATAAATAGTTTAATGTTTAATTATAAACTTGGCACTGGAGTTCTCTCAAAGTTTCGGAACGAATCTCGTTATGCCGGCAATGTCACTGTCATCCCTTCTTGAGATAAATACAGTATTTTAACCATTAATTATACACATTTTTATCATATTTCTTCAACAGAAACTATAAATGAAGCTACTAAAACCCAGTTGGGTTAATCACGATGGTAAGTTCATTAATATTGTGTACTTAGTTGAACACTTAAAATGTGAATGACCCTTTCCAAACTTCAGTTGCATTGCATTGCATTTGCAATAATAACAATAGGTAGGGCAGAAATGGCACAATGCAAAATATTATCTTTAGAAAAATCTGTAGTGAAAGAAGTTGCTGGGTTATTATTTATTGAGTTGAGGTTCTGTTTAATCATTTTAGTTACTGAAATCCCTAATTCGTTTTTAACTCAGGGTAGCTTTGCATTTACTTCGTTTCAAAAAATAAAAAATAGATCTTAATTATACTTTCACTTAATTTTCACAGGCGTATTTTTTCCGATATGACTTATGTTTATAACTTTTTCTGCCTTTCTCTTTTAACTCATACTAAATTTATATAGCATTGTTATTACATATTATTTATTGACTTAGCTTTACATGAAAATATAGGGCCTTAGTTGACATACCTACTTGAAATTGGTGAAATAAGTGAGGGCTGCCTTCTAATTTGCATACTTTTCTGTGGTATAACATAGGAAACTTATTGGTAAGGTGTATTTAAAAATGCTCAAAAATGTGTCCCAGTGCACTTTAATTTTGTGTAATAAGAATGTTGTAACATATTCAAGAGGATTCTTTCAATACATATTTTTGCACTTGACTGTACCTACTTGAAAAATGTGAATTTCCTGATGACTTATGTATGTTTTGTCATCCATGTTCTGTCCTTGTCCTACATGAAGTAGCAAGCTCCAGTCAAGTTTTAAAAATGTTGCCAGAGCTTAACCTCCTAAGACCCCTTGTGAAAATTTTTGTACATATTCCGATATTTCATTTGAGCCTTTATGAATGAAGTGTAAGTTCTTAATTCAAAAACAGCAAAGTCGCTAGGCCTTAGGAAGTAATCTGGACAATTTTGATAACTGGTTGTTAGGAAAACTTATCATTGTTACTATAAATTATTATAAAACATCTATTTTATAACTGATTGTGTCAGTCACATTTTTTTTGTTGTTCCTCTGATACTTCAGCCAGGGGACAAAATTGACATAGTTTTGTAGTGACCCACTATGGAAAGGCCACACACTGTTATGAAATGTAATGCTATTTTCTTTGGTTACCACGAGGATTACACATAAAATAAAACTATGGAAAACTGATAAACTCGCATACATTCATTGAATTTAACTTCATCCCAACGTTTCGAACACTTTACAGAGTTCATGGTCTGCGGGTGTGGTGTGAGTCGTCCATAGTTTTATTTCAAATGTAATGCTATTACACTGTGCTTTAACGGGTGATCCAGGAGGATGTTACCATGGCAATGAGTGACATTAAAAATGTGATTGACCCAATATCAAATTGTAGCTAAACTACTGAATAGATTTTTCTGAGTTTTTTTTACTTTTATTTAATAAAAAGAAAAGGGTTTCGTCATGCAGATGTCACCCTCGTTGATGAGATCACATTTTGCTTAAATCTATATATACAATCTATATCTATATATAATATCAATGTTAAGAAAGAAAGAAAGAAAAACATATATTTGTGACACAACATGATATACACATTAAATACGAAAGGAACACGAATATAAAAATAATAAAAAATAGTGCCACAAAATGATCTCCAATTCAGCATATTGCTGGCCTGTAAACAGTCCAGTGCTGGTCTTCCATTGGAGCCATTATTGTTTACTAGAACAACTTAAAATGAAATATAATTTGCACAACCTACCAGCCTCGTCCGACAATGGCGAAGCCAGCATGTTGTTACAAGACCAAATGTCGGTGGGAGTTGGGAACATGTCTTGACTTTTATCCTCGTTGCGGACATATTCGAGTTTGTTACATTCGTTTTTCATAGTTGGAAATAAAATTGTTTACAGATAAGCCAATATTTTCTGTGGACATCCACCCGACGGGGAAACGGTTTGCAACTGGCGGGCAGGGTGGGGACTCAGGGAGGGTGGTTGTTTGGAACTTGAACTCGGTTCTCTATGAAAATGTGGAGGTGGATCCAAATGTGCCGAAGATGCTGTGTCAGATGGATAATCATTTGGGTAAGTTGTAAAACTGGTACTCAATTTTTACTTTAAACTGATACTCATGCAAGCAACATTTTCTTTTGTTATTGGGTTGTATAAATATCATAATATTGTCATCAAATATCACAGGACTGGGATTTTTACACAAATCAAACCATTAACTCATTTGCTCCCGTGTCTCTTTGGGGTCAATTAACAGTACTCTAATTGGGTAAATAGGTATTAACCCTTAATTCAACAGAAACAAAAGATGCTTGCCTCCTTTACACTCAATAGTCTTAATAAATCTGGTTCGAAAAAAAAAACGGAAATTTGGTTCAAAGACCATGTCCAGCATTTTGAACATTGTTAAAAATTTCATAATTTGCATCTACCTCGGTCATTCTCAAATGTGTCAAGGTCTAATTACCGTAGCCGATTTTTTCCAATCGTATTTCAGATATAATATTCTTATTAATATGTCACTTTTTCAGTGTCACAAAATTGACACGGTAATTTGTTTTAGGATTTACATTTTCAAAATGACCGTTTTAAGTTCAAACTCCTAAATAAGATAAGCCTTCTTCTTCCAGCCTGCGTGAACTGTGTCCGGTGGAGCAATGCAGGCCGATACCTGGCTTCCGGCGGAGATGACAGGCTGGTCATGGTGTGGGGACTCAGTGTGGTGGCCAACGGCACTCCGGGGAAGCTGAAGGCTGAGACTTGGAGGTGTATAGCCACTTTGAGGGGCCATGCAGGTAAAAAAAGAAGACAAATTTTTTTCAAAACAAAAATTACTGTAATTAAAATTATCCTACCTTTTCGCTACCACACTACTACCATAGGCTAATGATGATGCATTATTTAGGCATAATTTATGAAACTTCGCTTCGTAGCACTGTTTGTGACTAATGATGATGTGTAACAAGAAAAAGGTGATTGACCCAAAAAATCCCTTCCAGGTGATGTCCTAGACCTGGCCTGGTCTCCATTGGACAAATGGCTGGCTAGCTGCAGCGTCGACAACACCATTATCATTTGGAATGCGGAGAAGTTCCCGGAGATGGTCTGTGTGCTAAACGGGCACACCGGATTGGTGAAGGGTGTTGCTTGGGACCCAGTAAGTTAAATTTACTTTTATTTTTCTGATACAGGATGGTTCAATCACGTCTATAAATATGTTTCATGTTGTAGTCAAAGTTGGTAAAAAATCATTAATAGATTTAAGATTTTTAACTATTGCCATTTTAATAACATGATATATAATGTAAATGAGTGATTCAACTTTTTTCGGTCTGTTATTACCATAGTTACGGTCTCCTATGTAACCCAGGTTTTATGCAAAATTGTGTTACATAACTTATGAAAACATGCATGTAGTCCATGTTTGTGGGTGGCCCATCAAGGAAAGGGCTTATTAACACCAAAATAATGCATGTATTTATAATTAAAGTAACATAAATTTGTATAAAACCAGAGTTACTCTGGAGACAGTAACCATGGTAATAACATTACCGAAAAAAGTTGATTCATCCAAATAATACAAATGTTCTAAAAGTGTGCTTTTTAAGGGTACAGTTATGCACAAAAGTGACACTTCTCTGCATCTGAGACATTTTTTTAAATTAACAGATAAATGTAGGTGCATCACGAAATGGGCCAAATCTGCAGCTGGTTTTTTTGTTTTGGGTATATTTAGTTGATAATTTCAGGTCGGCAAGTACTTGGCGTCACAGTCTGATGATAAGTCACTGAGGGTCTGGAAGACTGCCGACTGGGCTCAGGAGACAGTTATTACTGAACCTTTTGAAGAGTGTGGTGGTAAGCGCATTTTGCATTCCTTTATTTATCTAATAAGCATCTAGTAAGCTTATCTTTTTATACAATGCTCGCGTGCTTTATAATTGTATATTCCAAACAATATTTAAAGTCTTTAATGTTATATTAAATATGTCTTTTTTCCGCGCATAATGCATTGTAAAATATTATATGATATTTGTATTCAAATGAGATTTTTGTTTTACTCATGTCGGTTTAAAATACTCACTTCACTCGTGTTTCAAGATCACCGAGACTCGAAAAACCCACCTTCATCACTTATACAGCCGCAATCAGATATATCATAAATCTGAACTCGCCTCTATTGATATGGCAATAAAGGCGTGTTCAGATATTTTTGAACGCTCCGGACGCTACGATATATCTAATGGCGATAGTGTCATAAATAATGTCGTCCTATTAGTGCAAATACCTGTTGTGCACAAATCAGGTTTTGGCAGAATCAATTTTATTATCATGATAATGAAATTCATTTAAGGCTGCAAAGTAACTTATTCTATTCCTACCTAGTGCGGAAAAGTAACGCTTCGCGTGCGTAAATTTTTCTTTTTAAGACACTTTTTAAGGAAAAAGTCGTTCGATACACGTGTAAAAACTTCTTTTTAACTCGGGTGATTGTCGCCCTCGTCGAAAAAAAATTGTTTTGCACTTGCATCGAAATGTACATTTTTTTTTAATTTCGACAACATTGTCATTATTATTTTTTATTTCTTTGTATGTTTGAGAAAAGCACTATACAAATACATGCCTCGGCGTGAAAACGGATTCCCGGCCTCGTTACCTATCCGTTATATATACCAACTTGGGCGGAAATCCTCATTTTCCCGGCCTCTGATGTAATTTACTATATCTAACAAAGTGTATCCACTAAGTAAAATACCTCTAAATATAACTATGCAAATCAGTTGAAATCATTCAATTTGTGTAAAAATATCCTACAATAAATATTTATTGAAAAAAAAAAAAACAAAAACAAGTTGACTTCATAACATTAATGTATTGACACCGATACTTTAATGTTAACATTATGATGCATTGTACTTTAATGTTAACATTATGATACAGGCACAGGCACCCGTTTCTTAATATAGGTTATTACATTACCGCTTCTGAATACATAATAGGGAAATTATGATATGGATGTAGATAAAAGGTATTTACACTATTAGGACGATTTATAGCACAGATGAGACGAGCCTTACTAGTAAAATATTTGTCACAATTTCTGCAGGCACAACCCACGTACTCCGCCTATCCTGGTCACCGGACGGGCAGTACGTTTTATCCGCACACGCGATAAACGGCGGCGGTCCTACCGCGCAAGTCGTCGAGCGAGATGGCTGGCGGTGCGACAAGGACTTCGTGGGTCATAGGAAGGCCGTCACTTGCGCTGTGAGTATTCATCATCATCATCATCAGCCTATGTTAGTCCACTGCTGGAGGTAGGCCTCTCCTATTAACTATGCGTATAGACGCATTAGGAGGTAAATACCCATAATCGCCACGCTGGGCAAGCGGATTGGCGATCGCAGGAGTATGACGCTAGGATGACGCTGCTGCCCATCATCAATCTTGTAGAATGGTCAGTGACACTTCAATCCCTTAGTCGACTCTTACGACACCCGCAGGAGGAGTTGGGGTGGTGACAAATGTATTCTTACTGCCGTCACCACACGGCGCACGGCACTGTGAGTATTATATCATCATCATTTCAGAACGTCCTCTGCTAGACAAAGACCCAAGGATCTCAACGAAATCTCCTCTCTTAACCGATTTGTTGCGTGTTCCATTTTCAAAAACTTTTATCCATGACGGCGAACATTTTTTTCATGATACTCCAAGCATGCCTTACGCTATAGAATATGATGAGACGCCTATCGTGTCATACGCCATTCGTTAAAAACATTCATGACACGCCTGGCGTGTCATCCGCACTGAAACGGTTAACTAACGGTTTACGAACTACGACTTTAGGAACTACCGAAATCTTAATGACGAGGATTTTTCTCTGTCACTCTAATGAATGACCCCCTTATTCATAAACGTCTGCTAACTTAACAAGCCGCTAATAATTGTTGGTCCCTTTTGCTCTTATGGACACATTGTTAACCCTTAGGTGCATACAGTATCATAAATGATACGACCGAAATGACACATGTCGAAATAAGTAATCAATTGCGACTGACACACTGAGCAACAGAGTTCTAATTGGCATCGATTGTTTACATAAGTCATTTCAGAATTAAAATGTGTGATACCATATGCACCTAAGGGTTAAGACCGAAAGGGACAAACAATTATTAGCGGCTTGTTAAGTTAACAGACGTTTATGAATTAGGGGGTGAGGCTTCATATATCACATGGTATCATCAGCCTATATCTCAGTTCACTGCTGAACGTAGGCTTCTTCTATTAATTATGCTTATGGACGCATTAGGACGTAAATATCCAAAATCGCCACGCTTTGCAAGCGGATTGGCGATCGTAGTAGTGTGTCAACTATTATGACTGCTGCCCATCACCAATCTTTTGACAACGAATGGTCAGCGACACTTCAATCCCTTAGTCGACTCTTATGACAACCACGGAAAGATTTGGGGGGTGACAAATGTATTCTTACTTCCGTCACCACGCGGATCAATATTCCAAATAATTTGATTTAAATTTCATTGGTTGTAAATTAGTATTATCGTACAAACTCTAGATAGACTATTTACCTATCTGTATCAATTTACAGTTAAATGTTCTGAACTTGCGTACAGTACGTCAACTTACGAAAAGCAATAAAAAAAAAACAGTTTATTATCAAGGATCAAAATTACAGATTACTTTAGATACTTCTTAGATAAATCTATAACATTCTAAATGATTAGCTAAGTGTGGTTGTTGATTTTAATTATTGGTATAAGGTCCAATCTACGAACAAATAAACCGCCATTTAAAAATAGTTGTGATTGGTCCGTCAAAGTTTTGATTGGCTATATTCTATAAACATTTGTTAAAGATGTTGCGCCGAAATATGCGCGGTGTTAAGAAAAGCGCTATGTTCTGCCCATCTTGGCACAATTCAATAATCTGTTTTGGGGGCATTTTTGAACTGGCGTTAGACGTCCATGTTATATATGGTCACATGGTCCAATCAACTTTTACATCGACATATTTTCTGTGTGGTACTTTTCATGAACTTACAAATGTACGTCAATTAATACTATACACATATTTACAATGAAAAACCGTTGTAATCTAAATGTATCGATGTGAACTTGTGTGAGGCCTAACGCATTTAACTATAAGTACTTTTTGACAAATTTGATGAAATTGTCACCTGCGTTATGCGACAAAATAGTGTCGATCCTGCGACCATATATAACATGGACGTCTAACGCCAGATCAAAAATGCCCCCAAAATCAATTGTTCAATTGTACCAAGATGGGCAGGACATAGCGCTTTTCTTAACACCGCGCATATTTCGGCGCAACATCTTTGACAAATAGCCAATCAAAAGTTTGATGGACCAATCACAACTATTTTTAAATGGTTGCGGTTTAAGTTTTTATAGGTTGACATTGAAATTCATTGCCGTGATGCATTAAAGAAGGGGTGACATTTGTCAACTAAAATTCAGGACCGTTTTTGAAAGGCAATTTACTATGGCGTGCGGCTTCCATGTTTTATTTGTTCGTAGTGTCGATCGAAAAGTTGATTGGCCCATAAACATTGTTATATAAAAACAGGATTAACTCATCTTTCGTTGACAGCGCTTCAACAACAACATATTCGTGAAGGAAGGCAAGAAGTGTTGCTGCGCGGCCGTCGGCGCCCGCGACAGAGCGCTGTCGATATGGCTCACGTCACTCAAGCGCCCACTAGTGGTCGTCCACGATCTGTTCAGCGACAGCGTCTTGGACTTATCCTGGAGCTCGGACGGTGAGTGACACACCAGTAACATGTAGTGACAGCTTCAACAACTGTCGATATGGCTCACGTCACTCAAGCGCCCACTAGTGGTCGTCCACGATCTGTTCAGCGACAGCGTCTTGGACTTATCCTGGAGCTCGGACGGTGAGTGACACACCAGTAACATGTAGTGACAGCTTCAACAACTGTCGATATGGCTCACGTCACTCAAGCGCCCACTAGTGGTCGTCCACGATCTGTTCAGCGACAGCGTCTTGGACTTATCCTGGAGCTCGGACGGTGAGTGACACACCAGTAACATGTAGTGACAGCTTCAACAACTGTCGATATGGCTCACGTCACTCAAGCGCCCACTAGTGGTCGTCCACGATCTGTTCAGCGACAGCGTCTTGGACTTATCCTGGAGCTCGGACGGTGAGTGACACACCAGTAACATGTAGTGACAGCTTCAACAACTGTCGATATGGCTCACGTCACTCAAGCGCCCACTAGTGGTCGTCCACGATCTGTTCAGCGACAGCGTCTTGGACTTATCCTGGAGCTCGGACGGTGAGTGACACACCAGTAACATGTAGTGACAGCTTCAACAACTGTCGATATGGCTCACGTCACTCAAGCGCCCACTAGTGGTCGTCCACGATCTGTTCAGCGACAGCGTCTTGGACTTATCCTGGAGCTCGGACGGTGAGTGACACACCAGTAACATGTAGTGACAGCTTCAACAACTGTCGATATGGCTCACGTCACTCAAGCGCCCACTAGTGGTCGTCCACGATCTGTTCAGCGACAGCGTCTTGGACTTATCCTGGAGCTCGGACGGTGAGTGACACACCAGTAACATGTAGTGACAGCTTCAACAACTGTCGATATGGCTCACGTCACTCAAGCGCCCACTAGTGGTCGTCCACGATCTGTTCAGCGACAGCGTCTTGGACTTATCCTGGAGCTCGGACGGTGAGTGACACACCAGTAACATGTAGTGACAGCTTCAACAACTGTCGATATGGCTCACGTCACTCAAGCGCCCACTAGTGGTCGTCCACGATCTGTTCAGCGACAGCGTCTTGGACTTATCCTGGAGCTCGGACGGTGAGTGACACACCAGTAACATGTAGTGACAGCTTCAACAACTGTCGATATGGCTCACGTCACTCAAGCGCCCACTAGTGGTCGTCCACGATCTGTTCAGCGACAGCGTCTTGGACTTATCCTGGAGCTCGGACGGTGAGTGACACACCAGGAACATGTACGAGGGCAGGCTGATAAGTTTCCGAAACAGCACAGAAATAATAGACTATACAGGGTGTTTGTTATGTCGTTAGCCAAATTTGGATATGTCATTCGCGGTCACCAGTACACAACGTTTTTGAAAAAAAAAGTGACACTTTTTTTTAGTTTTTTTTCCCGTTTTTTATCCGGCAAAACATAATTTGTGGTCACTAGGCAAGTTTGTTTCAATCCGTGCGATTCGATGGCAGACAAAAGGGTAGCAGGTTTGAGTAGTCAAGTCTTAGCCAATCAGGAGTTCATCACAAGCACCGATCAGCCGACGTCACTCACCCCACCATCGGCACTAAACAATGAATAAAATGTCCTAAGTACATGCACACACGATTGTTATTTGATTAAAACTGCCCAAGCGCATACCTACCTGTACCTGCTCGTCGTCATCAACAATTCAATTTGCTTAAAGAGTGCATTAGAATCGATATCTGAGGTAAACCAGTACGCGTTTGTATGACGGAACATTTAAGTTACTCCGTTCTTGAGGTCAAATTATGCTGGCTCGGCTGATCGCAACATGCCATGTGCCATTTGTACAGCACTCTGTAAACAAAGAAGGAGTGCGCTTGCGTGAACGCGCTCGAGTCAAACTACCCTCAGATCGGCGCGCAACTCAAAATACCCTCATTATTAGTACTGTATGCGATAGACTGATAATGCTGTCTCGTGGGATTTACCTGCAAGTTAAGCTCCACCTCCATTCCCCACCACGCGTAGGAAACTTGTTACGTACGTTATAACGTATATAAGGTCCTAATTTATTAGTTGCAGATATTTTAACACATGATACTTTACATTAAAATGATTAACTTTAAATATAAATTAAGAAATCTTTTCATGTAACTTTTTTGATTTCATTTTCCTAACAAAAAAATTAATTATAATTTCGTCTAAAAAAAAATCATCATGTGTATTATCACATGTCACAATAACACTGTCTGTCATGTCATCAAATGACACAATCCAACGGAAAATAACATGACATTGACAATCAAGTATTTAATTTATCGAAGTGAAGTGGCCAGTTCCAGTTAAGTAGTACGTAAAAGAAGTACGAGAATCTGTTCAAAGGGTTTTCATTTAGTAATCACATAAACAGGGTGTCTTTACGTAGCAAATTTGTTTTTCCGTTTTCTCCAAAAAAACATTGTGAAAGCTATAATGTTTCACGGTTTAATATACTCCAGAGACCGAGTATTATCAGCTGTAAAAATATCTGCATCTAATAAATTAGGACCTTATAGAATTAGTTACCTTATGCGGGTTAATTAAAGTTGCAAACTCAAACACCCTTTCCAATCTGATTTGGCAGTTATGAGATGGTGGGGCAGTACGCAAAGTAAGCAAGTGATCATAGTGACCAAACATTCGTTAGATAATGGGATTTAAAAAAAAATCTATAACAAAAAGTATAATGAAAAATGGATTATTTTTGTTTTACCAAATATTTTTTTACGCCTTTACCCAACACATATTGCAATTTGGCTAATGATATAAAAAACACCCTGTATATACATTTTATGTTTTATTTTTCAACGTAGGTCCCTTCCAAGTCCACGCACTTAGCCCAACGTTTCTCCAACGCCGTTATCCCATTTCGATAGAAGGTTTCGTCAAGTCCTTCAAAATAGCCATTAACGGCTTCTATGACTTCTGTATTTGACGAATATTTTTGTCCACCTTGCCACTTTTTGAGATTTGGGAACAGGTGGAAGTCGCAAGGGGCCAGGTCTGGTGAATAAGGAAGATGGGGTAACAATTCGAAGTGTAACTCCTTGATTTTAGCCATTACAACTTTAGCCGTGTGCACAGGGGCATTGTCGTGGTGCAGTAAAACTGTTTTCTTCACCAAGTGAGGCCTCTTCTCTTTAATTGTGTGACTGAGGTTTTGTAATAGGTCAGCATAATATTGTCCGTTTATCGTTCGTCCTTTCTGGAGGTAATCTACAAAAATCACTCCTTTGGAATCCCAAAATACGCTTCAACAACAACATATTCGTGAAGGAAGGCAAGAAGTGTTGCTGTCGATATGGCTCACGTCACTCAAGCGCCCACTAGTGGTCGTCCACGATCTGTTCAGCGACAGCGTCTTGGACTTATCCTGGAGCTCGGACGGTGAGTGACACACCAGTAACATGTAGTGACAGCTTCAACAACTGTCGATATGGCTCACGTCACTCAAGCGCCCACTAGTGGTCGTCCACGATCTGTTCAGCGACAGCGTCTTGGACTTATCCTGGAGCTCGGACGGTGAGTGACACACCAGTAACATGTACGAGGGCAGGCTGATAAGTTTCCGAAACAGCACAGAAATAATAGACTATATATACATTTTATGTTTTATTTTTCAACGTAGGTCCCTTCCAAGTCCACGCACTTAGCCCAACGTTTCTCCAACGCCGTTATCCCATTTCGATAGAAGGTTTCGTCAAGTCCTTCAAAATAGCCATTAACGGCTTCTATCACTTCTGTATTTGACGAATATTTTTGTCCACCTTGCCACTTTTTGAGATTTGGAAACAGGTGGAAGTCGCAAGGGGCCAGGTCTGGTGAATAAGGAGGATGGGGTAACAATTCGAAGTGTAACTCCTTGATTTTAGCCATTACAACTTTAGCCGTGTGCACAGGGGCATTGTCGTGGTGCAGTAAAACTGTTTTCTTCACCAAGTGAGGCCTCTCTTTAATTGTGTGACTGAGGTTTTGTAATAGGTCAGCATAATATTGTCCGTTTATCGTTCGTCCTTTCTGGAGGTAATCTACAAATATCACTCCTTTGGAATCCCAAAATACGCTTCAACAACAACATATTCGTGAAGGAAGGCAAGAAGTGTTGCTGTCGATATGGCTCACGTCACTCAAGCGCCCACTAGTGGTCGTCCACGATCTGTTCAGCGACAGCGTCTTGGACTTATCCTGGAGCTCGGACGGTGAGTGACACACCAGTAACATGTAGTGACAGCTTCAACAACTGTCGATATGGCTCACGTCACTCAAGCGTCCACTAGTGGTCGTCCACGATCTGTTCAGCGACAGCGTCTTGGACTTATCCTGGAGCTCGGACGGTGAGTGACACACCAGTAACATGTAGTGACAGCTTCAACAACTGTCGATATGGCTCACGTCACTCAAGCGTCCACTAGTGGTCGTCCACGATCTGTTCAGCGACAGCGTCTTGGACTTATCCTGGAGCTCGGACGGTGAGTGACACACCCGTAACATGTAGTGACAGCTTCAACAACTGTCGATATGGCTCACGTCACTCAAGCGCCCACTAGTGGTCGTCCACGATCTGTTCAGCGACAGCGTCTTGGACTTATCCTGGAGCTCGGACGGTGAGTGACACACCAGTAACATGTAGTGACAGCTTCAACAACAACATATTCGTGAAGGAAGGCAAGAAGTGAGTGACACACCAGTTAACAGGTGCATTCCACAAGAGTCTACTTTGTCGGGAACGTGACGGCTAAGACAGCTGCCTAAGAAATATATAAAGTGAGAGAATTCTCTATAAAAACAAACGCGCAACAAAATTATGATACACCAAAAATTTTTTTCGTAACTTTCTTAGATGTACGCGAAAAACGGTGTCACGTTATCGACATTCTCGTGGAATGCACCAACATTCACATCGCAAAATATTCGTAGCAAGTGATCTTAGCGCTGTCGATATGGCTCTCATGTGCCCACTAGTGGTCGTCCACGATCTGTTCAGCGACAGCGTCTTGGACTTATCCTGGAGCTCGGACGGTGAGTGACACACCAGTAACATGTAGTGACAGCTTCAACAACTGTCGATATGGCTCACGTCACTCAAGCGCCCACTAGTGGTCGTCCACGATCTGTTCAGCGACAGCGTCTTGGACTTATCCTGGAGCTCGGACGGTGAGTGACACACCAGTAACATGTAGTGACAGCTTCAACAACTGTCGATATGGCTCACGTCACTCAAGCGCCCACTAGTGGTCGTCCACGATCTGTTCAGCGACAGCGTCTTGGACTTATCCTGGAGCTCGGACGGTGAGTGACACACCAGTAACATGTAGTGACAGCTTCAACAACTGTCGATATGGCTCACGTCACTCAAGCGCCCACTAGTGGTCGTCCACGATCTGTTCAGCGACAGCGTCTTGGACTTATCCTGGAGCTCGGACGGTGAGTGACACACCAGTAACGTGCATTCCATGAAAAAGTCTACTTTGTCGGGAACGTGACGGCTATGACAGCTACCTTAGATATGGAAAGTGCGAGAATTCTCTATAAAAACAAACACGCAACGAAATTAAGATACACCAAAAATTTTATTCGTAACTTTCTTAGATGTACGTGAAGAACGGTATCACGTAACCGACATTCTTGTGGAATGCACCAACATCGCAAAATATTCGTAGCAAGTGATCTTAGCGCTGTCGATATGGCTCTCATGTGCCCACTAGTGGTCGTCCACGATCTGTTCAGCGACAGCGTCTTGGACTTATCCTGGAGCTCGGACGGTGAGTGACACACCAGTAACATGTAGTGACAGCTTCAACAACAACATATTCGTGAAGGAATCAAATCAAATCAAATCAAAATTCCACGAGTCTACTTTGTCGGGAACGTGACGGCTATGACAGCTACCTTAGATATGGAAATTGCGAGAATTCTCTATAAAAATAAACACGCAACTAAATTAAGATACACCAAAAATTTTATTCGTAACTTTTATGCGTCTATTTTAGGCGTCACGTAACCGACATTCTTGTGGAATGCACCAACATTCACATCGCAAAATATTCGTAGCATTGTAGGCCGAGGCGAAGCCGAGGTGTGTATACTATTTTTCTGCTCAACGGAGCCGCCAGGCGGCAACTTAGTTTACCGTAGCCGGCAAAGTGCTGTTTGCCGGCCGGAGGGTATAAAATACAATTTTACTCATTTCCCCCTATCCCTCTTGTCATTCCCGGTGCAAAAGTGCCCATAACGCTAGCAGCGTGGCCGCGTTGTATACAATAGAGAGCTTTTGCACCAGAAACGACTCGGAGCGGGGGTTTGGGAAATGATAATATAATATGCCATAAAATGTTCGGCCATATACTAGTAAACCCTTTATTTGTTGTAGGTTTGAATCTCCTAGCGTGCAGCTCAGACGGTACCGTCGCTTGTATACAATTCACCAACAAGGAAATTGGGACTCCTCTCTCGTTGGATGAAAAGGTAAGTTTAAACAGAAATAAATTTGCTACTTAGAACAAAAATAAGTTGAACGCTACACAATTTCGTCGCTATACTTATTCAACTTCGGATTTACTTCTTATTAATTGAAATAGCATATTTCTTGCACTCTGAATACTGGTGTTTTATTCCATCAAATGAGTGTCGCAGATACTAGGTTGATTAAAAATAGCGGCGATTTTGGGCTGTAATCACCCCCAATCGACCCATTTGACACTTCTATCAATTTTATTTCGCTATCACATTATGACTGAAAGTCGATTATTAGGACTGTGTCGGGTATTGGCGCCTCCACGCAGAGCTGGATTTACACGTTCGGCTGAACAACGTCTATAAACATCGAAGATTGTGTGTTAACAACGAGTCAATTGAAGTTGCGGGGCCGAAAGTGTTAAACAGGCGCGGGGCACGTAGCTTTTTTTATAGCGGGCGCCTGATTTACTTACACTCTTAAATAAAAACGATACACTTCTGCAGATGATAAAATACACTGCTGTTTCTTTCTGCTGAAGGGAGATTTTTCTTGAAAGTTATACAATGTGAGTACTCAACAAAGCAAGCTGTGGGAAGTGGGCAGATTTATTTTTTTGTCCGCCTCTGCTTCTACGATACTACAATCTATGTTTACCCCCTAGATTTAATGCTACCAGGGCCCATTTCTCAAAGCCTGTAACTTGTATACAAGTGGCAATCTCTTTTTAACACCATTAATTTGAAATTATAAATATTGGATGTCATATACCAAAGAAAAAACCAACGTCCGAGGTGGGGACGTTGGTGATCTTCGTTGTTATATAGTATTAAGTAGTGTGACTACTGGGGAAAAATAAAAGCACAAAGCAAAATATTTAGTAGAATAAATAATTTGATTTGTGTTTTCACAATAAGTTCACCATTAATTATGTAAAGACTTCCGCTTGTATCGCAGGGTACAAGCTTTCAAGAATAAGCCCTGAAAGGTTAAATGAAAACATGCGTATGACATACTTTCACCATTTGTCCATCAAAAGTAGATATACATTAGGCCATAGCAGAACGTACAAACAGCAACACTCCTAACTGACCATTAAAGACAGAGCAGAGAGAAAATGAAAGAGATAAATATACTTATATTATGTCAACTTCAAATTAAATAATACACGGGAATGTTGATTGTTCACACTATTCGCAACTTGGTGGAATAATACAAATCGGGTTCCGAAATCTTATGAGACTGGTATCACGACTTCGGCCGAACTCTGCTGACCAATGAGGCGAGCATTGCTACGGTTAACCAATGATCGCTCGCGGTTCCTTTAGAAGGTGACATTACCATGGTTACGTAATAACAAAAACGTTTAACCAATGATTGACCGCAATTTTTCCGGAAGCTGACGTTACTATAGTTACGTTATACATAACATCCGCTTTAGTTCCGGAGACGTCAATCTAACTTCAGAGCCGGTAATTTGACTGCTGCCCGGCAAGCACATCATGGGCGCGGGACGACAAAAACTGCGACATAGAGTTTTCTCGAGCTATGTCACGAATTGGTAGCACAACATGCGCGCGAGATAACGCTGACTCGCGATGATCTATCAAAGCGACATAATTATTTCGCTTGAAAGTCCCACGCGAGATATCCTCAAAATTCGTAGCACAAGTGTACCTTGAGCGATAAAATACATTGCGTTTTAATGTCAAAATGCGACAAATTGTCTTCGAGATGTGAAGGTGGCGAGAAAGTCGAGAAACACATAAACTTCGTTACGGATTGCAAATTTAGGCTATCAGTCGAATTATTATTGTAGCTATGAGCTATGTATTGGTAGTTATGAATAATCTGTTTTAGTACATGCGTTCTAAGGCATTATTTAATGTCTTAATATTAACAAACTTCGTTTCATTACCGACCCTACAGTCGATACCGTAAGGTCTGAAGACCCATGGAGGTTCAATAGAGAATCAAATGCTAGTAATATTTTCAAAAGTAGCGGTTGCAAAGAAGAAGTATTAACGTACCTACCAATGCTAATAGCTATTGAATAGAAGTATCTAAGGGCAAGATACATACTTAATTGTGATAGCGATGTTCGGTGTAGTATACCGTACAACTACGCAGCTATATTTTACAAGTACAATATAATTAAGAAAAGCGGCATTTGTACACATAATCTATATAGGAAAAGGTAGATCAGCCTCTATTAGTTCACAGCTGCATGGGCAATGTCCTTTCCTTAGCCTATGTGCATGGACGCATTAGGAGGTTAATATATACCCATAATCGGGAGTAGTGTGTCCACTATGATGATGCTGCTGCCCATCATAGTGGACACACTACTCACACTACTACCCATTGATAAATAAATAGTCAATGACACTTCAATCTTTAACCGACTCTTACGACACCAACGGGAAGAGTTGGGGTGGTGACAAATGTAATCTTACTACCGTTTCCACACGGCTGATAACTAGTATTTTAAACAAATAAAAATATATATAATAAATAATCCAGTATGTATTTATTAAAAAAAATATATTTATTATAATAACATGTATTAAATACTCAATGTAACAAATATTTGTATCGTAAAGAACAGTTGAGCCAAACAAGTTTACAATCACAAATATATTAATAATTTAATTAGATAATAGACGCCTGTAATTTCTGCTCTATTGTAGACAATCGTCTGAATTGAATGGGCACTTTTATACTTTGCCGTGGAAGTTCGCGTCCACGGTGTTATATTTCTTCCACTATGTGAAATGTGATTTACTAACATAAATTGTAATAACATAAAACCTCATAAATATAGTGAAAAAATATCATACACCCGTGGGCTCTAACTTCAACGATATGCTTTAAAACTACCCAACCAAACGCAGGCTGCGCCACGAGCTCGGGCGCCAAGCGTACTCTTGTTATTCACGACGAGCTGCAGAGCGCGACCCAGCAGCCGCCTTCAAGGCTGTTGTGGAATCCGATTTGCTGATGGCGAACCTTTTTCTTCAGTTTGCGCCATATCTTTAAACAGTATGAATAATTGATTAATACATGCTTTATTGACAGCTCCGCAAAAATAACCTGCAGATCGAATAAATCATACTACGATTGATTTTTACTATATATAATACTATCAGACGCGATGTATGTAACTTAAGGTGTTACTTTTCTTGACCTTACTTGACCTTAATAATTAAGTTGGTAGATGGAGGATATCCGATATATCAACTACTTTTAGGTCATAGGTATATTGTTTTGGAACCTGGAGGATGGATTAAGGAGGCGAGTATCGGGTACGAAAACTAAACCCTCATATTTCCATTATAAACTTAAATGATTTGTACAAGCTTTCATCGAAATACCTGCTAGTAATTCGAAGACCCGATATATTTATTTTTTGGAGTTTGACCCAATATAGGTACTTCATCTTTTCCGGATTCACATTCTCCCTCTGGAAACTATGGGTTTAGTTTAACGACATCTTGCTTTGTATTATTATTGGGCTCCGATGATTGAAATATAATTCATAACATACATTTTTATTAAAGAACTATGAACATTGAACATGAATTTCAAAAAATATAGGTACGGTTTAAATGTAAATAATCGTAACTAACATCCACAGTACCTAAGTAACGTATAAAGAGTATAAAAGGCTATAATTAACTTAAATTTTACGTTCATGAGCCATTTAAAATATCGCCACCAAACACAATTTACAAATGTCATGCGACAGATTATTATTATGACACTTTGACATTTTCATATTAAAATGTCCTATCTCTTTAATCTTTATACTACGTGAACGAGACAAAGTTATCGTGACTAGAGATGTTTCATTTTTAAAGCTTGCTGTTCACTCATCATTCAACATTATTTATACCGATTCAGTGTTGCTAGGAAAGAAAAGTTAGTCCCACACATAAATGGCAATACTTGTTATGTCGCCCGCGGGATGACTCTTTCGCATGGAACTAATTTCTCGAGCTGTTAACTTGTGCTACCAAAATCGAGAAAATGACGACTAGAAATATAAATTTGACAGCCGCGACATGGGTTTGTCGCAGCGCGAGCTATCTCGCGCTCAATGATGTGCTGACCGGGCTGGGCTGCTAATATGTAGAAATTTTCGTTAATTTTCCTTTCAACGACTGTCACTGTCAGATATTTTTTTAAAGTTATAATTTCAGCCAGAACCTGTCAAGTCTCTATTAAACATTTGTATGGCTACTGACAGATTAAACGATTATAGGTAGACTGTCAAACGTCTATTTACCATATTTCCACAAAGGTTACATAAGTATTCAACTAACGTCAACTAGGAGCTGTGACGAATGATAATAAAGATAGCAATAGCATTTGTCTCTGTCAATGAAAAAAATAATTTAAAATTGCCCGATAACATGGCTATTTGTCTTTGAGGATTTAGTATGGGGAGACGGTATCGCTATAACTTTCCTAACAAAACATTCTGCCAATTTCCGAGGGGGACGAGGTAGCACACATGTAAACGATCTAACTACAAATGCATTTCTTCTTCTCGTTACTACTCACGCACACTTAAACAATACCACAACACTAAGTTAAATTATCACACTAATACAGTAAAATTTCTATGCGGACACAATTTCAAATTATCGACGTAGGTGTAATCGAACCGATTAATATGGCTTTCAAGTGTCTGAAGATTATCGTATCGATATATTTTTCTAAACGTCATAGATTGACGTGCACCTTGGTACTATATATTGTTGTTTTGAGTATTTAAATAAAAGTAAACAGACAATTAGTAACAGTTATTAATTAATCAACCAATTTTTATACAAAACCGCCTGAATTGCTTGCCATTAACCTACTTCAATTGATTATGTTTTCGTTTATCGCGATCTTTGACTACGAAGGCTGTAACTGTAAGAAAAGTTTCGATCAATAAGTGCATTTCGAAATCCGTAAATCAATTATAATATTTAATAAATAATATTAATTAGCGGTTGTGAAAGAAAACAATGTATGTCCATACGAGTGTACATGCGAGTATTATTTATTTTGTTGTAGTAAGAAAGTTTTAGTTAGCTGGGGTAAAACTCACTGAGGCTTAATTGTGAATACTCGTAAGGATACAATTTGAATACAAGTGCGTAGGTACAAGGTACGTAGGTGCGTATACATACAAGTTTTTGCAATAAGGCCGGTGATATTGATATTCCTTAGTGATATTTTAGTAAGTACCTAAATACAATTTATAATATAGGTCCAACTAGCGTTAAGTAGCACTTGTAAAAATGAAGTTATTGAATTCGATAAGACTGTGTTTTTATTTACTTACTGTGAGAACACTAATATACGTAAACACAAGTGTCCGTATCTCGACATTTTATACCTACTCTCGACATTGTGTCATAAAGAGTAACGTTCACATCACTATGTATTTTCGCGCGTAATACGTATTCCAAATAAGCGCAATAAATATTCAACCTTATAGGCTTACACATAAGCTTAACATTAGACCAAGGCAGAGTCTTCTGTCTTACTTGATTCACTAAGTCTGATATTTCCTACAAAATTTAAAGATGGGTAGACCTTATTAACCTTAAATACGAGAATACAATAAATGTCAAACTTTCTCCATCAGTCAAAAATGAAAATACGAATTGTGTGCGATATTTTTGAAAACGATTTTGCTATCGATTCCCTGGTACTTGATTTTCTTGAACAATTTTATGTAATAAAATGTTATAATATAAACAAATAAGGGCAAGATATGAAATGGTATCGCATATTTTGTATACATGATGTATTTGAACGAGTTTTGAATCCATACATAGCACATACAGGCATTTTGACGGAGCTTGTTACGGGTACATAACGATTACAAGACTGCGAAGAATCGATTAATGAAATAGTTTTTATAAACAGGTTTGGTCAATGTACAAATTCTTGGCCAAAGTCTTTGGCAGAGGGGAAACGATATGAAGCCGACTCCATTACTAAATCCTCAAAGCTATTTGTAAAAATATCTTGACTTGAAAAAATACCTCGTCGAATGTCAGATAAATCATGGCATCCGATTTGAAGAAAACATGAATAAATTACTAAACGGTTTTAGACAAATCTACGAAGAACTGTCGTTATCCAGTTTCCACTAGGAACAACGACATCTAGCGTCTAATAATGGCCGATAGCTAATTCTTAATTTTCGTAGACGAAGGAATTTTTATTATGTCAGCTACCTAGTTTTCAAATACTGAAATTTTGACGCAACAAAGATTCGATGACATATCATCGGGGATCATCGGAAATGTCGCGATCGTGCCTACTAACGAAAAATACCGAACCCATAATATTACACGACCAAATTGCATCCTTTGCCAAGTGGCTCAACATTCTTATGTAACTGACATGTGACTGTAAGTGTGATTCTCTTTCATGCAATATTTCCAATTTCTGAAGTGTATACCTAGCTATGTTGCTGTTTGTACTTCCATTGGCGCTAAATCCCTTTACCCTTAACTATGTTACTCCTATCCTATAATCCTGTAACCCTATTCCAGGCCTCAAAGATCTACCTATATCAAAAAAAAAATGTATGTTCCAAATTTTCATTTATTTTAAGACCATTTAAATATTGCTAAAGTCCAATCGAATTTGAACTCTAAAATATAATTAATAACTTTATTAAAAAAATATTATATTGAATTGCATGTGGTCCATGGTCGATACAGGTACTATGCCTGGAAAACGGTTTACAGATGATCCTTTAGCAGCTAATTTTATTTTATTTATTTTAATTTCATGTGTTCGTGTGGTTGGTTGATTTAATTGCATGATACAGTAAGTACTAACACGGCTTTCTTATGTTTCCGTAACAATAAAGCACTCGTCCTACTAAAAGCGAATGATGTATCCGATGAGCTATCGGCGATAAAAACGGATAAAAGATACAGTGATCGGATACCGGTTTTTCTCCTTACAAAAGAACGGTTCTACTTTCGTTCTTTGGTAGTAATTTAAAAATACGATGTTGTTAATTACATACACTTTTGAGTACTACATAAAGAGTTATAAAACATTTGGGTTAAGATCCCTGAAAAGATAGTTGGTCCCCTATATAGGGATGAATTATAAAATACGAGTATCATCACGTCTCATTTAATTTTATTTACACAAGAACGACCTTTTGTTCGTTTCTAATGCCAATAGTTAATCGCTTACTCGCTTTGGTGGGCCAGTACCTTAGAATTGCGTTGCTCGTAACTTTAAGCGTATCCATCTAAGTCCTCAGGGTAGGCTGCACATGGGCGATTTTTTTGGTCACTATGTCCATGGGCCTCAGTTCCCGCTTTCCATCAGGTGGACTGAGAGCTCAGTTGTCTACCTTCGTCACATAAAAAAAATAGTATTCCCACTCCTAAGTCCTTATATTCCAGAAAAACTCCTTTTTGTTTCCAGTCCTTCCGCATTGTCTTTTAAAAAACTATTAAACCAGCGGCGTGGGAGTACTATTAGATAGCACGCGTTAGGCTTCCGCATACCTACGTACTTCTAGATGTTAAATAATTTCTAAAATGGGCCAAAAGATGAAGATGGAAGAATTTTACAAAGAAAAGGTCTTATGATATAACGACTACCCAATTCATGGTCAAAGTATAACATTTCCAACGTAAACTATAAATATTGTATGTCATATACCAAAGAAAAAAGGACTAAGATCACCATACTCCGAAGTGGTAATCGAACCCGCGTATTATCTTTGGTATATGAAATTCAATATTTATAATTTATATAGTATTAAGGAGTGTGACTACTGGGGAAAATAAAAACCCAAATCAAAATATTTAGTAAATAAATAATTTGATTTGAGTTTTATAATTACTTCAATTTCCAACGTAATTCCAGAATGCATTCTACGAAAAAATCTACGGCAAGTGTCCGGCAAACGATTCCGCTCTCTCCAACTTGCTAGTGGAGTGTCCTGAAATCCTGTTAGCCAGAGAACAGGACACGAGACGGGACAGCCGGGATGCCTCCATGGCTAGTGATAAATCTCAGGTAATTAACATAAATAGGTGTTACAATACGAAAGTAAAAGGTACAATCCATCGGATATTAAGAAGGGAATCACATATTTGCAGCTGATGACTTTACCATGTCAATCGATTGCCTAGCCAAGATAATGATATTTAAAACTATACATTTTTAGAATTATAACTAACGTGAGACTCAAACATATTTAAATATTTATCTAACGGTTATTCACGTAATTTAAGTCGATAATTGCTCGACATGTTTCGATCCATTGAGACGATCCTCATCATGGAGTATCCGCAACCAAAGCCCGACATGCACTGCGAAAAACGGATTGCACACAACACTCACTACGTCACTAGGTAATAAGGGCACGTCTACACTGTCTACCGATGCAATACCTAAAACCGTTTTCAAACCAGGTGACCATAAGTGACCAACGTTTTCCAATTATCGACTTAAATTACGTGAGTAACCCGTTAGATAAATATTTAAAAAAAGTATACATTTCTTCAATGAATTGTCTATTATTGTTTTAGCAATCCAAGCCAGCCCTCACAGCATCGCCCGTATCGCTCCGGCCGGTGGATCGTCAGATAGAAACTCGCACTTCCGACGGCAAACGGCGAATCACGCCAGTCTTTATACCGCTCACTATGGTCGCCAGGTCAGTGCTATGTTGTCATTCCTGAGCATAGGCCTCCCCTTTGGACCTCCACAAACACGGGTTGGAAGTGGTGATGTGCCGTTCCCGGTAACTTACCAAAAACTGTATGGGGAATATTTCCAAATGGTAACTTTTAATTATGGTGATGGAGGATGGATGGATCAGAGATGGAACTATAGAAAAGAGATCCAGACACCTGCCATGACAATGATTTCTCTTTGCTATCGAGGCAGGCGGTGACTCGCCGCCGACTAGATGGGCCCCCGTAAATGCCGTCACAAGAGACAGCCAGGGGCAACACCGGTGTAGGCGGCTCAGGGTGCTTAGACAAGTTACCAATCGCTAACGCTTAGTAGCGTATCGTAGTTTTCCCTCTCTGTCACTCTTTCATATTAGTGCTAAAAAGACAGCTGCCTTTCGTTTACGATTGATGATTAAGCGCTAGCGATTGGCCACTTGTCTAAGCCCCCAGGAGTGTAGAGAGGTGTACACCGCTTTCTGCGCAGTGGCTTGACAGCCGCTGCACCAATTCGCGACTTACGCAAATTTACACTTCTACCACTGGAGTATAGCTCTGACGACTCCTCTCTGGACGGCCAATCAACGCAAGCCAGAGCTGAGAGTCCTACGGGTCCGAGGGAGGCAAATTGCAATTATTATTAAATGTTAATATAATTTCTGAGGTAACATTTTCACACATTTAAATAATTTCCAGCGAATCTCTCGGTTCAATACCGAGTGGCACAGAAAACTGCTTCAGTACCTCGTCTCAGAGCAAATCGCGGATACGTGTGGAGCGACGCGACGACATCATTATACATCCCAACGTTAGCAATCACGGGAACTCCTCGCAACACAACAAGAGTGCTGATAAGTAAGTCGTTTGTTTGTTTTCCGTACCTATGAAATTGGCGTTTTATGTGGAGAATTTAGGGAACAGTCTATTTTTCATACAATTAATTTTGTGTATACATAATTTTTTGTTGTCAAAATTAAAATAAACCTGTTTTTGTTAGTAATATTAGACACTTCTAAGGCGTGTTTTGCCTTTCGGCCGTTTACGTAACGGAGGATTCGTAATCACTGTAATCTAGTTTTGATCGAAGCTTTCTTTTTATTACTTCTCCGTAACTGGCTTCGGTCAAGCACTTTATTTTACTCGTACACAACTGGCTACGATCGAGTAATTTTCATGTTTTTTTCGGTTGCCTACGTAGGAGTTGGTCAATGATTGCAATCCTTTTACATATATCATCCCAAGATAGCTAAACCTAATTTATTCTCTTTGTATATTGATCTCTCTGGTGACTTCGTAATTTTAAATTCTTCGTATTAAAAATATAATAGTTAGATTTTTTTTCTGTCACCGCGAGGATTATACATGAAATAAAACTTCTTCCCGACATTTCGAACACTTTACAGTGTTCGTGATTTGCGGGCTTGAGTTTTTGTGTTACTTTAAGCGTAAAAATAAGCAAACACGAGTGTGGGCTTATGAAAGGGGTTCAGGAACCGCAGGGATATGCCCCGTTTACTTTACTAGTGTTACTTGTAAAATATCTATAGAGACCACGAATTAATAAACTAGTGGATGTGAAATGCTAGCTTTTTAGTATGAAAACCGATGTCGTCAAACTCACACAATCCCATTTTACGTAGATACATGCATACAATTACAAAATGTTTTTAATTGGTAGCAGTTTTCCATACCCATAAGGTAACAACCAGTTATCATTCCCACAATGAAATTCATATGTATATTGTTTTAGTCAGGGTCTAAATTAGAATGTTCAAGTTATGCATCTTGCGTCTTTTTCTTTCTCTCACAAAGTCTTCTAATACAGCTACGTAATGCAGCTACTCCAAACAAGGTGGCGCTACTGTATTAAAATGAGCGAGTAATGGGCTAAAAAACCAGTTTATCTAACATCTACGATTACGCAGAAATAATTACGAATCCTAGGTCACGTTACACTGGTGATACGAGATCTCTACTCGCCTGTGAGTAGCCGACAAATAAGAATAGGACTACATGGACTGGACAACCCCAAAACACAAAAAGTCGTAAGTGACTGTATATCCTTATCTTGTTAGGACTTTTTGTTATTTTCCATAGGGCAATACGTATACATTATCGATATTTAAATAGTATTGATATTTCATTAGCGTTAAAGGCGGGAAATTTGAAAATTTTGATTGGCTGTTCGATTTTTTAACGGTTTCTACTGACTAGCAAATAATAATAAAGTAAAACTTTGTCAACCGACTTCATAAAGAGGTTCTCAATTCGTCTGTTAGTTTTTTTTGTATGTGTATTACGCGATTACCCGGTCAATGTGTCCTTTGTTCATAAGTGTATACTCGCGAGGTGGTCCTATTGGATTTTGGTTCTGATCTAATGATGGGATCCGTGCGGAATTGAGGGAACTCCTCAATTTCGAAACGCACTTGTATGGTGATTTCGGTGTTTTTTTAAGAACCTTGAGTAGTTCCATGAGAAAGCCACAACTTAGGACAAGTGGACCTGGTAGTGGAAAACCAGATATGGCATAAGAGGAAGTGCTCTATTATTCGCAGTTCTGTCAACCAATTTGAAAATATTCTTCATTTATTTTTAAGAATAAAC
>JALPQI010006621.1:0-67804 GCA_025490895.1 Thaumatotibia leucotreta | reverse complement strand
TGAGGGAGCGTTGTTTCTTCCGGAGATGGGCCCAGAGCCTTGGACAGCCACTGCGAGGTCGCAGAAGTGTGCTCAGGCGTAACCGTGACCTCGCTTTACGCCGCGGCCACGACATCGGTCTAAGGCGACCGGCTTAGCGGAAAACGTATGGTGCTCCCTCTCGTACCCATATCGGCATCCCGCTCCAACTCATAGATTCGCTCGCCGCTGGTCGCCTTAGACCAACGTCGTGGCCGGGACGTTAAAGCGTCCTGGCGGCAGACCGGGCGGTTTTAGTGGGTACACCAGGGCCTCATTAGCCCTGAGAGTCGCACATAGCCCGGTCCGTTCCCGCGCCCGGGTGGTATGCGTAACGCCTTAGCTCACAAAAAAAAGGCTTACAGTGTAGTCTACTTATACAGTGTACTCGTCTCTGGCACGCCTATAGGCTGATGGCACAAAGTTGTTTAGTAAAATATGAAACAAGCCGACGGCAGTAGTAAGTTTTAATAGCTACCGCCTGCGCTTTTAACGGCCAGACAAATACAAATAGAGTTGTTCCGAGGTACAGTCGGCGTTAAAATGCAGTTTTTCGCATAAAATACGTGGCAGGTATGAGTTGGGTTAACTCGTGAAAGGCTGCAGCGTATAATACGTTTCATAAAAGAATACAGTTTTTTATTTGCAGCGCTGTTAAAATATGCAGTTTTCCTAAAATTTAAAACGTTATTAGTATGAGTTGAAAAGGGATATTTACCATGTAAATTGCAATTATTGAGCACCCGATATTTCAGCACTCTTGCAAATGCCATTATAGTGGAGTAAGGTACTTTGTGAAGATGCACTAGATGAGATATCCCGCTTATATTAACTTATATTTAAATAAGCTCTCGTCATATTGGCCTCTGCATTTCTCAAGGTCACATGAACTATGACATACGAACACGATCTACGAACAAATAAACCATGAAAGCCGCACGCCATACTAAATTACCTTTGAAGAACGGTCCTGAATTTTAGTTAACAGGTGTCACCCCCTCTTACATTTACAGGTGTCACCTACAAAAACTTAAACCGCCATTGAAAAATAGTAATTGGTCCATCAAAGTTTTGATTGACTATCTTCTATAATCATTAGTCAAAGATGTCGCGTCGAGATATGCGCGGTGTTAAGAAACACGCTATGTCCTGCCTATCTTGGCACAATTGAACAATTCATATTTTCACAAATTGATTTGTTCCAACATAATTATAATAGATTTGTTTCTGCTATAAAAAATAATAATAAAAAGAAAAATAATACTAGCAAATTGAATTAAATTATAATCTTATAATCTTCTTTAAAACTCTATTTTTAACGTTAGAATTTAATTAATGATAATGAACGGTAAATTTATGTTGCAATTTTTTGGTTGTTTGTTTTAAACTTTAGACTTGTAGCTTCATACTAACTTCCATATTCCAAATTCTATATTTGTGCTCTTATTACTATAATACTTTAATCATGCATGTATAACTATTTATCAATGCCTGTTAATTAATCTTTTTTTTTTAATTCTAATTACTTGTATCATTGTTCGGAGCAAAGAATTTTGTAATAGCTCTAAGTGGAAACTGTTTTGGCTTATGAGTTAACTGTGTTTGTTTACCTTAATGTATTATTTTGTGCTGTATGTTTCCCAAATAAATAAAATAAAATAAAATAAAAATTGTCTTTGGGGCATTTCTTAGCTGGCGTTAGACGTCCATGTTATATAATGGTCGCAGACTTAGGTAGATGATTAAAAAATTAAGACTTAGACACTATTTAGTCCTAACTATATCCGCGTTGTAATTTTATTTCGATGATATATCTTTGATATCCCAATCATACATCTAAGTAAGATTACTTGACTTTACGTATATTACGTTAGTATTATCAAATATTGCATTCAGTGAGTTGATTTTTTATTGTTTACACTCTAAACATATTAATGCTTAATCTATTTTAACTGTTTATAATGAAGCACGCATTAGATTTTATTAAGCACTTAGTTACATAATTATACCTCGGTCTATACTCAGCAAGACTCGTCTGTTTGTGTGTGCAAACCTCAACAATCGCGCCTAAGATAGGATCTTGCTTATATTTCCAACAAAGATGCAAAACTAATGTACTGGATGAGATATCCCTAGTACTTTTCCTCTTGTTTCCTGAAGATAATGATCATTTTAGACCAATTACATAAATAAGGGCCTACGCTAGTTACTTACATAAATAAGGGTACGCTTGTACACTAGTTGACGCGGATTATCCGAAACGTACGCCATCTAGCGTTGGCCCAAAAAGGCATAATCCTGCCGTGTGGTGACGGCAGTAAGAATACATTTCGTCGCTGTGCCTACAAAAGTCGCTATGTATTTTTTTTCGATTTTTGGATTATAACGTCATTTTGAACCTAATGTCAATATCTATACGCTCCAAAAACAGCGGTGAGGCTGTCTTTAATAGTTCAGGATTTATGAATTTTAGCTATGTGATATCCATAATATGTATTGAATTCTCTTACTAAAAACAGTATGTGCAAAAATTACATGACTGTTTTTAATAACTATGAGTGACTTTTTATAATGGGGCCCGTTATGTGGTTTTAGGCACATAGCGGGATTTTTTTATAAATTAAATAAGTACAAATATGGCCCGATATGCACTTTTCCACACATAGCGATACATCGCGTTCATAGACTATGCTTTAGACAAAGTCTAAAGCATAGTCTACACTTAGCGAAATGTTCCTGTGACTATTATTACTGAAACATGTGTTTTTTGTATTATTGAATAATCATGTCTTTAGTAAAAATAACTATGTGACAAACATTATCAAGATGTGTAAATTTTTTTCAAGCAGTTATTTTAATCAAGACAAAATAAGACACATAGAGCCTTTGGACGACTGAAACAAAAACGGCTAAGTATGTGACATATTATTCGTAATATTAATTTTTCTTGTTAAAAAACTGAGATTTATATTTAGAAAAGACATTAAAATACGTTAAACTGAAAATTTTTATCAAAATAAAATACTGGCCCACTTTGAGCGAACAAGATTCAAAATAAACAGTTTTTTGTGTCTCCTGTAAAGTAGCAAAAAAACACATAGCGACTTTCGTAGGAACAGTGACGATTTGTCACCACCCCAAATCTTCCCGTGGATGTCGTAAGAGTCGACTAAGGGATTGAAGTGTCAATGAAAATTCCTTTATAGAAGTTTAATGATGGGCAGCAGCATCATCATAGTCGATACACTACTGAGATCACCAACACACTTGCCCAGCCTAGAGATTATGGGCGTTTACCTCCTAATGCGTCTATCGATACCCATACTTAATAGGAATTTGATGTCTGTCAATTAGTGTGACTAGACAAAGATAACACAATAGGTAACGAATCGTTTCCTAAAATGCCTAATATAAAATTGCATAACGGTCAAACACGGTAAAAAATACATTCTCTTAAAATAGAATCTGGCAAACTTCATACGACAATTTTAAGAAAGGTCAAAACGCTGGCACTGTTAAAATTTTCCCTTTCCTCGTGGGCAGTGGGCACATTGTATAGAACATCGTGTTTATTAGTATTTCGAAGGTTGCGTGGTCAAACGCGATAAGTCGAGATATTTTTTCATTGAAATAACAACCTCACATCAGAGTCATTTAGTTTGTATTTTAAAAACCGGATTTCTCGACTTATCGGGTTTGACCACCCAACCCTCGATTTATATTTTAATTTTTTATGGCACATCTAGTACAAAATCGACACCTTTGCTATAGCAAATATTAATAAGCCGCTTAAGGCGCTGTTGATTTATGTTCTTAGACGAGCCGTTTGCCATATATTTAACGACATACGTACAAACAAACATGGTCTTTACGGGGTGTCATCTCTCTAACATTGCGGGGAAACCTATAGTTATCACGTATTAAAACACACATTTAATATACTAACGAGTTCCATGAATGGTCACTACGTAATTATAGACAATATTTCATTTAAGTTTTTCAGACTTTCTATGACTTCGAGGCTGTATGTAAAGCGGCAAATATACTTCTTTGTTCGCGTAAAGGTGCATTCAAACCAAAAGAGCATTCGCAGTTCTATCCCCCGTTCTACGAAATCAACCAATCACGTTTTATGTAACGATCGAATTTCGTAGAGTGGGGGGTTAGAATAGCGAATGTTCGTTTGGTCTGAATGCACCTTAATGCGAATTTCGATTCAAAGTTCATACTTTGAATCGAAACTCTCATGGCTGCCAGATATATTGTTTGAATGCGGCGAACGACCTAGAGCAATTCCCGCATAACTATATAAAATAATCTGAAAGTGAGTTGGAAAAATTGAAGGAACAGTAAAAATATTTTCGAGTTCTGGTATACCCTTATTCAAATCATCGGTAAATTGAACAGTGTTTTCATTTTTCCGTAAACCGTCGACTGGCAACCTAAACTTCAAATATATACCAAAACCAGAAGCGTTCGTATTTCAGTTTCAATGCAGTACCTACTTACTAACAAACGAATTTACTAGGAGTACCCAATGGCAGTTTGCCAGTGACTTAGTTGTCGATACAAGTAGTATAGTCTGTTGCCATCACGCGGGCATTTGTGAAAATAGGTAATTATTATTAATTACAAGTAATCAAAAAATAATACTTGAATACAAATAGCCCTTTGCAACCGAAAAGTCACGATTTGCTAACTTTGAACTCTATTGACTTTTTTTTTAATTGAAAATTAACTTTAATTAAATATTTTAAATATTTAAATTGTCTGTCCGTTTAAGCGGAAATAGAGCATGAAGGCAATAGTAGGAAAACAGCAAACATGAAATAACAAACGACACTAGTACGAGCAACGATCAAATTAAGAGCTGTGTTTCAAACCATTTGAACAAATAATTGTATTTCCTTCTATTGATCAATATAATGTGTGCATTACGTACTTGTCAAACTTTTGTTATTCATGTCACTATCAACAAATAACTAACGATGCCATTAATGGACATTGTTTCTCACTGAACTTTTCTTAAATATTGAAAAACAATTTATAGACATTGAAGTTACTGTGAAAACTCAGATCAAATTATTTATTAACTAAACTTTTTGATTTGTGTTTTTATTTTTTCCTCAGTAGTCAGTAGTATATTTATAATTTATAGATATTATATCAGAGTTTGGTAAAGAATCTAGATTTCATTGCATAGTTTCAATAAAAGCCCGCATGCTGGTATCACTTGGTATGTATAAATGATGTAATACTGAACCTCAGTGGATTTTCTACTGTACCCCACACGCGCGCGTTCGTGACGTCTTCATCTTGAAGATTGACGCCCGCGGCGCTTGCGCCGTGTTTACTTGTAAAATGCAACACTACAGTTATTCTTACAGCTTAACGATCATTCGTTTCAATAAATATTCTTCATCATCAGCTTATCTGAGTCATCTGCTGGACATAGGTCTGTCCTCTATTTACTACACGTCTAGACGCATTTAGGAGGTAAATGGCCACGCCACAGTAATATGTCCACTATGATGACGCTGCTGCACATCACCAATTTTATATAAACTGGTCAGTGACACTTCAATGCCTTAGTCGACTCTTACGACAAAATATTATGACATGATTATTAAATAAGTCTAAACCTAATACAAGGTAATTTTAAGTTAGTTTTAACCACTAATAGTGTAGTAAATTTTCAAAAAATAATCGAACAGCAATGTAAGAACATACAAAACCTAATCTGACATATGGACCAATTGGATAATTAGCTATTTACAGTTGTAAAAGCAAAACTGTAATCGTGTGGCTATACATTGCATGCTGAATTTCGTATGGAAGAAAATAAAAGTCGGAATTTTTCATTAAAACATAATGTAGTTATTTATTAATAGAGCATAAATTAATACTCCCCTCCTCCCTCAGTTTGAGGTAACATCAAAAATACACTGTTGCTCGCGAAATATACAGAGTGGAACAGAACGACAATCTTTCCCGCTACCGACCGAGTCTACCAACTATTACAATGAACTTTCAGTATGGGACCAACGTCGAAAACGTACATGGAAAATTTACTTATCCATACTATTGCGCTCGAACTAATCAGTCACTTTGTATGAGGGGTTAATTGTTTTTAAAGATATTTCGATGTTGGTCCCATACTGAAAATTCATCGTAATGGTTGGTAGACTCGGTCGGTAGCGGGAAAGATTGTCGTTGCGTTCCACCCTGTATATTTGATGGTTATGTAAAGTACTAACGAGGCACTATGCTTGCAAAACTGTAGCAATAACAACTTGAAATTCTTTGCCTTTACAAAAAGTCGTATCTTTTTGAGGCTCCAAAATGACGTGTGTCTTGTTGGAATGGAAAAATCGTACCCGTAATTCGTGTTGTTACGAAATTGTACAAATAAAACAAGAAAGTTTTCAACTTTGTATTGATAAATTATATGAAATATGGAACATATTTTGTGCCTGAATTTAGTAATCGTTAGACACATGGCTTCGACTTAAAATTTAAAACAGAATTCAGGACAGTAATATATTAAAAACACTCGTCGGTTATTCCATATTTCAGAGGTAACAAACCTTAGGCATAAAACATAAAATCCTATTATTATTCACGCAATTTTCAAGACGTCAAAACGCAAAACGCCATTTTCGTGAGAGCTCTGAATTAACACGAATTTTGTCGTTCTCCGTATAAATTATGGGGTTCTAAGAAAAGCGAGGGTTAAATTTAAATTGGTCTCTTGAATCTTATGCCTGAATTCATCAAGAAAGACATAAACCCATAAGTCTCCTTCTCAAAGAAGCGACCACGTGGAATGCAATTTATAAGAGACGAGTTTGTCACAAAATCTAGTGGCCGATCTTCGAAGCGAGAGATATAAATAGAAATAAGAGGGGCGTATTATTGAAAACTGTTTAGAAAATATCGAGTGGCCACTCACTTCGTGAAGAGGTTTGATAGAAATTGATACGAAATACTATTTTCAGCTTTTATTAGACACTGAATTTGATATAGAGAGTTTCTCTTGAATACAAATAAAATTTTCGAGTAGTTTGAGTTTGAATTCACAATTTCATTTTTATCAAGTATAATTTACAAAGGCTTGTTTTATATTGGCTCCGAGAATAATTTTGACTTATAGAGAGGTAATAACTATAGTGTTGTAAATATAATATAAATCAAAGACTCCACAAATATTACATGGAAACTTGGGAAAGGAGGTTCCCAGGTAATTCCCTAGTAACGTGCGTTTATCTCTTTTCATTTGCCATAATTCAACTTCAACAAACAACGAAGCTGAACTATGACGCCATATATTAGTTGGTATTATGTTTAGTTGGGTTGTTAATTGTATGAACTCTTCTTGTCTTTTTTTATTTTATATAAATAACACCTTAAAATTAAATTCCAAAATACTATATTAGTTCTAAGATAGATCGGAACTGTGACCCATATCGTAGAAGAAGAAGAAAAGCGGGACATAGGAAGCATTTTGTGGGCTAAATCGAAATGGAAGAACCTAACACCAGTAGGCTTATCATGGTCTAGTGTTTATCATTTATCGGCGTTGGCGTTACAAGTGACAAAAACAAAAAGAAATAAAAAAAACAGTCAAATCGAGAACCACCCTCTTTTTTGAAGTCGTTTAATAAAAAGTTGAAAATTGGTACACAAATGCTAAAAACATGGCTAACTTATGGTTTGCTTATTTTGTTACTAACATTTTGAAAGATAATAATTCTATAATTGAATATTTATTTGCAACCGTCATCTATTTAGCGCTAAGGTGTCGAGCATTGGTACGTTACGTTTTTGCTTATCACGGAAGCTCATTATCTTGCCATAACAACTCAGTACCAGAAAGTATGCCCTACTCATGCGATCGCAGTATATTTAATTTCTACTTTAGTACACATTTAAATGAATTATTTATTACTCCCACAATAAAAATTATTCACCATAATAATCCCCTACCGTCTGATTGAGAAGTTGACAGTTAATTTTAGTCGCATAGCGTTTACGACTTCTGTCACCTCCTTTGTGAGGACATAGAGCGGTACGGTGCATTGCTACTGGATTCCCTTTGATATAGTTTATTTTTAGGTTATTCATGACGCGCTCTGTAACTTAGAACAGCGTGGTTACACAAGATAAGTATTATTAATTTATGTTTGTAAATATTACGGGATCACCCTACAAAAAAGGTACTAGTCTCGCGGTAAGTGCAAATATGGTTTGTATTGTGGGCACTAAGCCAGGGGGGTGTCACTCAGCAAATTATGTATATCGGTCAAATTCCTGCCGGGCAGGCACGTGCCAGTGGACTGCTACTTGATTCACGTAAACAAAAACTTCTTAAGTGACAGCGGACGTTACGAATATAAGTGGGTAGGTCTGGATTTTTTCATGCCTAAAGTTGACTTTTGCCGCGGTTTTGAAGCTTTACGCGAGTGTACTATTGGTTACTGAATTGATTTATGGAGGCTTACTTATGATGGTCCGGCTCTTAACGTGTATTGTGTGTCATTTCACATTGAAATCTTAGTTATAAAGTGACAGAAACTACGATAAATAATACGGGCAACAACTGATTTCATTTTATTTATTTATAAGCGACAAAAATATACAAAATTAAAACTATAATATTATCAAACTACACTATAAATAAATATATACTAAACTAAATCTAAATCTACAAGTATACAACTGATTGGTTGTGTACATACTTGCGGGTGGCATATCACGCCACCGCAGATCGTATTCTTCTACCTTCTAACAATAATATAAGTAATTTATTACCAGGGGTCGGATCGGAACTATGGGTGCAAAACTTTAACAGTTTTAAAGTTGTTAACGTAACAACTTCAAAACTGACATATGAGAACAAATTTAGCCAAGAAAAATACGAATATTATTGAAAAATCTGTATCCAATTTTATTCCCTATCTCGAAATCTTCAACTTACAATGTGTGGGTGTGTAGATAGTTATGTATATTTTATGGATGTATGTCCTACGTCAAGTCCACTTGAGAAGTTCTGTTAAATTCTTGCATCCATAATTCCGACCCCTAAATTTATTACGTTATTTACTGTTTTAAGCACTCTCACTTTCACTTGCCCTGATTCCGTGCTATCGACTGCGTTTAAATTACGGCGTCAACTCAAAATAATGTTACCGATACCAAATAATTATTCTCAGAATTACAGAGGACTTTCTGTGCGTATTTACTCTGTTACTTGTAGTTGGATAAGTTGCCAGGTGTCTGCTTGCTTTTACATCTATCTTTAGTCCGGATGGCGCTAGATTAATTGCTATATTGTTATATTTATTTATGTTGTCACATTGTACTAATTTTATTCAGAGAATGAATAGGTTGCAAGAATATGATTTCTAAAGCCAATAGGTTCATTCATCATCAGCCTATGATAGTCCACTGCTGGACGTAGACCTCTCCTATTAATTATGCGTATAAACGCGTTAGGAGGTAAATGCCCATAATCGCAACGCTGGGCAAGCGGATTGGCGATCGCAGTAATGTGTCCACTATGATGACGCTGCTGCCCATCATCAATCTTTTATCAAATAGTGGTCACACTTCAATCCCTTCGTCGACTCTTACGGCACCCGCAGGAGGAGTTGGGGTGGTGACTAATGTATTCTTACTGCCGTCACCACACGTGAACCTATCATTAATGAACGGAAACTCTCGCTAAATATATTCATGAGGGTAGATAAATAGGAACAAATTAAATCATCAATTGACAAGCAAAACTCACTAAGTAACAAATACCTACTAGAATTAAAGGTCGTGTCGTAGCTCTGAATGAATACCAACATATGAGGTTGCTAAGAGCAGTTTTTACAGTGAGTTTTATTTGTGAGCTGACGAAAAGTAGTTTTACCGTTCTTTTTTTTTGTTTGTTCTCGGAAGAAAAAAACAGTAGATATAATAATTATGAATTATGAAGTTTGAGGGTTACAAAGATATTAGGTATGTCTGTATCTAGAAATTGTATGTAGAATAGTCGTACTACCCATTGAAAGTTTCAATGTAGTTGGAGATGAGGTAGACCAAAAAAGAGATTCCAGGAGGATCCAATATAATATACCTAACAAAAAGTGGCAGATTGCACACGAATGACGAATTAGCCGAATACAGATTCAGTATAGGTCTATGCAGAGCAATAGGACTCTTAACGGAATTAATACAAGATCACTTTACTTTAATATATTTGAAATTTAGCAAAACGGGTTATTCACGTAATTTATGTCGATAAATTACTGCAGGATTAGAGCAAAAATCTTCTTTTAATGTACCGTTTTGAATTTCACTGATTTCTGAGGTAGATGGCGCATACAATTAACAGGCGACATTAATGCACAAACAGCTCATTTATCGCTCCTGTTAACCACGTTATCGGGTCACATTCAGAATGAACTGGCAACATTGAGCTATTCCAATTGCTTAACAAGCTCAGTGAGTCGAAGATTTAGGTTAAAACCTTTGACATGGAAACCGAAAATTGCATTTAATCGGAAACGAAAATCAGGCTCATGTACAGCATTATCTTTTAAAAAAGTGTAATTGTGTATATACCCTTTGATGGCGAATATTTTGTTCGGAGCGATTATTTCTGAAAATATTAACATTGTCAGAAAATGATTCAGTAAATTCCATTCATTTTTTCGGTTTCAATTTAAAGTAGGTATTTATTCTCCCTACGAGAAAGCCTTCGATTCGATCGAAACATGGGCAGTACTACAGTCTCTCCAACGGTGCCAAGTCGACTACCGCTATATCGAGTTGTTGAAGTGTTTATACGAGAGCGCCACAATGTCAGTCCGACTCCAAGACCAGAGCTCGAAACCTATTCTGCTGCTGCGGGGAGTTAGGCAAGGAGATGTCATCTCCCCTAAGCTGTTTACCGCTGCACTGGAGGATGTCTTTAAGACTCTGGACTGGAGAAGGCTGGGTATCAACATAAACGGCGAGTAGGTACCTCACTCACCTTCGATTCGCTGACGATATAGTAGTCTTGGCTGAGACCTTGGAGGACTTAAGTACTATGCTCGTTGACCTCAGTAAAGCCTCCGAGCGAGTTGGTCTTAGGATGAACATGGATAAGACGAAAATCATGTCGAATTCCCATGTAGCACCAACTCCCGTAATAATCGGAGACTTTACACTCGAAGTTGTAGACGAATATATATACCTAGGGCAAACTATTCAGTTAGGTAGGTCCAACTTCGAGAAAGAGGTCAATCGTCGAATCCGAATCGGTTGGGCAGCGTTCGGGAAGCTACGACACATATTTTCGTCCAATATTCCGCAGTGTTTGAAGACGAAAGTCTTTAATCAGTGTGTGTTGCCAGTGATGACATACGGTACTGAAACGTGGCCGCTTACAATGGGCCTCATAAGAAGGCTCAAAGTCACCCAAAGGGCAATGGAGAGGGCTATGTTAGGAGTCTCTCTGCGTGATCGGATTAAAAATGAGACCATCCGCAGCAGAACCAAAGTAACCGAAATAGCTCTCCGAATCGCTAAACTGAAGTGGCAGTGGGCGGGGCACATTGCGCGTAGAACCGATGGCCGTTGGGGCGGGAAGGTTCTTGAGTGGCGGCCACGTACCGGAAGGCGTAGCGTGGGTAGGCCCCCCACAAGGTGGACCGATGATCTGGTGAAGGTCGCAGGAGTCCGCTGGATGCGGGTGGCGCAGGACCGGTCATTGTGGCAATCTTTGGGGGAGGCCTATGTTCAGCAGTGGACGTCTTTCGGCTGATATGATGATGATGATGATGATTTATTCTCATTCAAAGAATTTATTCGCATTTAAAGAATTTATTCTCATTTCATTTAATTTATTAATGGGTCGATTGCAAGTAAAATACAAATTTAAAGGCCTTTAATGAAACACAAATTTAAAATTTTGTTTAACAAATTTTGGGAGTGAATAAAGGCGACAAACTTTTTATTTTACCACGTTGTCGGGATATTGGTACAGAGTTTCAGCTTTCTAATGCTAACGGTCACTGAGATTATTATGGATTATAAAGGTTGAATACTGAATCCTAGTTGAATACTGAACCCTAAAAAGAGACTGGTAGCTACAACATGGCCACGAGTTGATGTTGCACGCAAGATGTACTATGACAATAATGATAAGTTAGACCACGCAAAAGGATGCCTTTGCATTTGAAGGGTCCACAGAAAGAACATGTCTAGTCAATTAAAATTACAGAAGGAAAAACCACCTTACTTTTAACAGAATAAGGTGTCAATTTGCCCTGATTTTTTTAGGCACTGGGCATGTTTTTTCCGTGGACCCTTCATTTGCTCCTGTCGTTCAGAATATTGACTCTTTATATGTACATAATTCGCACAGTGCTCTTATAAATTATCGTACATTGTCAGAGCATGAGACAATGTACAATTATTGTAACAACACTGAGGTTCATAACCATAGAGATCTATTACGAACCTGTGTTGTTAGATTGGTTTATGTAGCAGCCCGCGCTTGCGCATCGAATTGGAATACTGGGCCTGAAATGCGGGGTAATTATCCGTTTGGGAGTAATTGCTGGTGACACGAATGGCGGTCACCTTAGTGTGCTCTTTACCCTATGCGGTAAATAAATAAATGTATACTTTAATACTTTAAGTAAATAGATTTAGTACATATCAATCGATTATTCAGCGGGTTTCAATTCTGCGTGCAATGTGCTCCGCTCACTGTCATATCAGTTTAGTGATTCGGAGAGCTATATCGGTTACATTGGTTCTGCTGTGATGGCCTCATTGCTAATACGATCTCGCAGGGAGACTCCTAGCATAGCCCTCTCCATTATCCTTTGGGTGGCCTTCTTATAAAGCCCATTGTAAATTCTAATATAACCGTTACTTGCCAACTTATACGGTTAGTTTTGCCTATAGGTACTTCTTTCATTACCTATCCTGCAGGACCATCTAATCATCATCACCCATAAATGCCCATAATCGTCACGCTGGGCAAGCGGGTTGGCGATCGCATTAGTGTGTTCCCTTCTTTACAAGCGAAATGTCAGCCCATCTGTCAACACACAGGGTTATATTCTCACAAGCCATAATTGTGGTATATATTTAATTCCCATTGCGTGTCTCTTCTGACCGCCCTCATGGCCCTCGTAACAATGAATGAACTTTACTTTCAAAGGGGTGTAAGTCTCTTGGCATCAGATGGATATTACATCCTTTCAAGGAGGGTAGTTGAGTACTCTGCTGTCATTGGTCGAACTGCGTGACAGACGGACAACGCATGCTCAATTTGCACAATTAACTGTATCAAGCCGATGGGAACGGAACTAAAGCAGCTGTTATGGGGAAATATTCAACTTTATATAAACACATCTACAGCATGTAACCAAAATAGTCGTGATCCGTTCAAAACGTTACATATCGTTTTCTGATTAAGAAAAGGGACGAGAAAAAATATCCTCATGTTCTATGAAGCGATGACATAATACACATCATCATCATCATCATATCAGCCGAAAGACGTCTACTGCTGAACATAGGCCTTCCCCAAAGATTGCCACAATGACCGGTCCTGTGCCATAATCATCATCATCATCATCATCAGCCTATGTTAGTCCACTGCTGGACGCAGGCCTCTCCTATTAACTATGCGTATAGACGCATTAGGAGGCAAATGCCCATAATCGCCACGCTGGGCAAGCGGATCGACGATCGCAGCAATGTGTCCACTGTGATGACGCTGCTTCCCATCATCAATCTTGTAGAATGGTCAGTGACACTTCAATCCCTTAGTCGACTCTTACGACACCTGCAGGATGAGTTGGGGTAGTGACAAATGTATTCTTACTGCCACACGGCAATCCATAATACACATACCGAAACATACTTTTTTGGAGCACAATTTTTTTTCTCATCAGAATTTGATAGGTACTTAATATAAATAAATGAATAAATCAATCTTGGGACATCTTACACAATTCGACCTAGTCCGACGGTAAGCTCAATTAAGGCTTGTGATGTGTGCCAGGCGACGATATATATAATAGATAGATGCATACAGATACTTAAATACATAGACAGCCATGACCAAGGAACAAATATTTGTGATAAATAAATACACAAATAATGCCCTCGCCGGGATCCGAACCCGGAACCTCCAGCCTAATGAAATGAAAAATCATACACCTACTACTAAGTTACAGACAGTTTCATTGCGTAAAACTGCATACTGAACGTAAAATATTTATGATCTACAAGGATCGAAAGACCTCACAATTCCGAGTAGAAATCTTATAAAAAATACTTAAGTTCCGAAGATGTGGAGGGACAGCTTAAAAGAATGACCAACGTATGTATAGATACCTACTTAAATCCGAGTTTTTTTTACACGTAAGTAGTCAATTTGAAACTGGCAGCCAAACTGCCAATTTTGGTTTCCTGTCTGCAGTAATGTACTAAAAATCGAGAATATCTTCCACTAAAACTTGAGTTTCATTTAAGAGTACCTAAATATAACACATCACTTTTTACTTCATCATATGAATATATTTCATTTCACTGCGGATTGCGAACTCCTAATAGAGTAGAATTTATCGGCACAGCGTGCTGATTTAACTACGCACATAAATATAAAAGATTTAATTGAGTTATGATTATGGCCGTGTTATAATCCCAGTCCCTGTCATAGTTGCGATGGCGGTTTATCGATATCGATATATTTGTCAGTGAAAATATCAAATTGTTTATTAACCACAATTTATGCATAATATTATTGTACATTGCGCACTAGTTACTGCAGCTTAATTTTAATTAATAAAAAAGCGCCAAAGGTGAAATAAGATTAAAGCAGTTCCTTCTTAACCTTTGTTTGTTCCCATTTCTGTATACATTTATGTATTTGTCCTGACGTTAATAATTGCATTAGCCTTTTCTTTCTTTCTATAAACATGTAATAATCTAAAAATAAAAATTACCTGTACTTCGTGTATCATACAGAGCGAGCGTAACAATCGGTTTGTTTTAGAGAACGCTTAGTATCGTTTTCTGATATAAACAATGCAGATGTTTTGATTTTGTATCGAGGTTTGTTCTACTCTGTCTGTGTGAAAATGGTAATCACATTTTGTTAAGGGCTATATTATAATCTTTATATATTAAGGATTTAAAGAAATATCTCATTCTGTTTCGAGAACCATAGGGGATCCGATATGCTCCATAGGTACATATTTTGGCCTTAACAGAACCTTTCTCTTTTTACATCAGAATAGCATACTAATTGTGGCTTTGAATAATCTTTATTCTGATTGAATTGATTCATGTATCTACGTATCCATTATTTCTACGAGAAACCGGTTAGGTAAACATATCTAAATCTCACGTCTCGTTGATATAAATTGTGGTCGAAGAGCTGTCAGCGTTTTCACACAACGTATCAGCATTGCAGTACAGTAAGAAAATATAGCATCCTTGGTACATTGCTACAACAGCCTGTTTAAGATTTCAGTTAAATATACACCGTGTTTTTATTGATTTCCGTTATACTTAAGGGAAGCTTATTTAGGTCATAAATAATTAATTTCTCTAAGAAAGTAGTGTCTTAACTCTTACTGTTATTGAGTTATTAAAAAAATAAGTTTAATGACTGAACAAGTGTATTGCAACCTTTCTTACATCCTAATGTTACTTATTTTGACATGTGCCGTCAGCAGCCTTCAGTCGCCTAAGATCTTATTCTTAAGGTTCTCTCACACTTGCCGTTACAATTATTATGTATGAAAACGAAAAAAATATTTTTTGTAACGAAATTAACAAAAGCCGATATACCAGGCAACTTCTATTAATGTCCCAAGTAACCTGTCCAATTTAACGGAAATCAATAAAATCACGTAGCTTACTCAAATGATAAGTTCATCTAACGAGATATCGATAATCTACATTCCCCTCCCTATATGCGTATTTCGGTCGTCACTAGTCAGGCGCAGCTGCCGCAATTTGTCCAACTCCCGCGCCTGCGCAGACAAGACGCGACGTGGCGCAATGTTAACAACAATGTTTTGACGTTGTCAACTGTTTTTGGGCGAAACCCCAACATTCTGGTTGTTTGGGAAGAAGTCATTTGTTTTTACGATGTTTTCTAAATAGAAAAGTCTAACATAGTTAAAAATGTATTTACGTAAACGTAGAGGTTAGTAGGTTACGAAAACACTGTATTTAATGAAGGAAAGAATTAAAATAAACAACAATCTAAGTAATATTTTAGTGCTATAACATAATAAGAGGTTTTATTTTCAAAAAGTTCCGTAAAAGTTGTATCATAGGGTTTGCGGTAATGTTTCTTGTTTTATATTATAGAGGATGAACCAAAAGTAGTTGTGATCCGTTTTTGAACCCATTCAGTGTCGTATTCTCATAAGAAAAAAGGAAGTTTTTTAGCACATATTATATTTTGTTTTTGTATGCCTGTATCCTCTGTTAAACATATTTTTATACGTCCTGTATAGAAACATTAATTACTAGGTATTAGATCTTTTGTAGGTTAGCACATGAATAAAAAAAAATATTAAACATGTCAGGATGCTTAGCCAAGTTGCCAATCGCTTGCGCTTACTAGTGTATCGTAGTTTTCCCTCTCTGTTACACTTTCATATCAGTGCGACAAAGACAGACAACTGCCTTTCGTTTACCGTTGACGATTAAGCGTTAGCGATTGGCAACTTGTCTAAGCACCCTGGTCATTTTGTAGTTGTCTACGCTTTGCGTCACATCTTTCATTACAAAAAAAGATCCGAAATATATATAACGTTTAAAAATGCAGTTTCACATTCAGGGGAATTTTTCGACAATTTTCACTGGCATTACTTTCCGGAGGCTATATACTTGTAAATATAAAGTCCAACATAATTTTGAGATATTTCGCACTGGACTGGAGCCTGAAAAATATTGTAGTGTTTCTTTGAGCCTTTGCTATAATGAACACCGCAGGCTGTATACGTGTCCAATTTTTTAAAGAGGTGTTTATTATAATTCGAAATACAAATAAAAGCGTTTCTACTTCAGATAAATATCTATGCATCGTATTTTCTGCATAACTGAGCAATTTTTTTACTTTGTCCATTTTCATCAATTTGAATTTGCCTATGTGTACCTACATTTTGGGTTTTCTCTAGACAGAATCACGGCTGTTTCGATCCCAATGTAAAAAAATTGCTACTATTTTCCATATATTTTGTATGGCGTTGACAAAGGAGGAAATCCGGAAAATATATGGTATCTCTGCTCTGTAACTGTGTTACTAACAACAATTTGTTCGCGATTTATTCAAAATAAATTCCCCGGACACTTTCGTCATTAATTAATGATCGAATCAAACTGCCGATTTAAACAGTAATGATATGCGGTAGCGGCATAATGGCAACACAAACTGTGAGTTTCGCCCGCGATTTATCGGTCCGCGCTTAATGAATCATTAATAAAATGTGCTTTTAGCAGGAATTTATTATTCAGACCCAAGTTTATTTATCTCACTTAACCAGAGAGGAATCAAGTATTTCGTTATGCTGCGTGATGGTAAGTGGGTAACGAAATTTGTGGACGTTCAGTCGCAGTACAGTTCGGGAGTAGGCAAGTAACAGTTACCTTAGGTTTTACTCGATACGTAAATCAGTCCATCCCGCTCGCACTAATCCATCAGTGCGAATGTGATAGACTGCTTTACGTAGGTATAGGTATCGAGTAAAACCTAAAGTAATCGATACTTGCCAATTCATGGACTTCATGGTAATGCTACAGAACTCCAGAGATCTACATTTTTGCATTTCCAATAAATATAAAACTGTAAGCACTACAACTGTGACTTTGCGCGTCCAGTGACTACGACGAGCGACTCAATAAGCAGGAGCTATATTGGAACTCCCTGGCGCATGATTGTATGGTTTTGCGTCCCACCGGTGGTAGCCGTGTGGTGACGGCAGTAAGAATACATTTGTCACCACCCCAACTCCTCTTGCGTTTGTCGTAAGAGTCGACTAAGGGATTGAAGTGTCACTTACCATTATTTAAAAAAAAGATTGTTGATGCCAATCTGTTTGCCCAGCGTGGCAATTATCAGCATTTACCTCCTAATGCGTCTATACGCATAGTTAATAGGAGAGGCCTAAGTCCAGCAGTGGACTATCATAGGCTGATGATGATAATGATGGTCGCCTTAGAGGCTTAGACCAATGTCATGGGCAAGGCGTAACTCGGAAACTATAAGTAAAACAGTCAAAGTCAAGTCTAAGTCAAAATATTATTTATTCAATTAGGCCCAACAACGAGCGCTTTTGAGAATAAAAATGCTACTTCCGGTTCTAACACCACTGCCTGAGAAGAATCCGGCAAGAAACTCAACGGGACTTTTTTTTTCAAATAATAGTTTTGTAACATCTTACAGGTTACATGCATTAATTAAAAAGTAAGTGATTTGGTAAGAATATAAATATTATGGTACGGACATATTATGTGTTGTAAGAATCGCTACATACAAGATTAATATGATCTAATGACGCTGCCACCGAAGTCACAGCGGTTGAGCAAAAGCTCGGAGAAATACCTACCTTTCTGAGTTATCATCATAAAACACATAAAAAGATTTCTCGAGCTATGCATTTCATAATCTAGGCTCTTTATTTACGCACGCATTATTCCCCCCATCGGTAATATGATCATTACCCTAATATTTTCAAGGAGCTCGCATTCTCCAAATCACCTCGGCGGTAATACTCGACTAATGTACCATTTAATGACGTCATTGCCTTGCAAGGTAATATTCTTTCATTCTTTATGTGAAAACGTGATTTCTAATTTCATCTTATTCATTTTATCTTGACTGTCGTAGTACTGTGGAGCATCCAAGGTGCTCAAAGAAGAGAATACCTATAATACATTATCTCGTGATTGCGGACGAATGCATTAGGCTCTATTCATCCATAAAACTGCAGAAATGTCACCTCTCACTTAAAAAAAGATTATTAACAATTTATAGGAAAAAAAAATTAAAAAAAAAAACACATTTTCTTGGACCTTAAGACGACGGCTGTCAGGGAAAAATATAATATTATTAATATCTTCGGAAATTTTACATAGCCAATTGTTGGAACACTACCCTTACAATTGTTAAAACATATCTGGCCACTGTCTGTACTGAAAAAAAGAATTACAGCGCTCAAAATTGGCTTTAGTAAGAAGACTTCAGATTAATGAGCGGTAAAGAATAGCAATAATTCACAGACAACTCGCTTAACGCATTCGTCTAACGACAATGGGAGTTTTGGCACAATGAGGAAAATTTTGGGCCGGCAATTATGTCATTGCCATCTGTGTACCTCTTGGTTATTCACCTACTATTTCAGCTTTAATAAAAGCTGGAATTTTGCGTTTTCTTAATAAGTATATGGAAATTTAAACATTACCGTTATACACAAAAAAAATAATTGAACATAGAGGCAAGTGTAGCAAGTTCATGAATCTTTTGACTAAATATTACCGCAAATAGACTTCCATACTGAAAAACAAAATGTACATAGTCGTAATCCGAAATCATGAACGTGTCTTTTGACCTTATAGCTATAGAATCAACTGTCAATTTTCCATATATACGAGTAAGTGAACTTGAAGATGTGAAATGTATGAACATTGATATGTATACAGTTAGCAACCTAATGGCATTGTGATAAGACGAAAACTGTGTACATGTATTTGAAGATTGAGGAGACACTGAAGGCCCTTGATTACAGTTATCTTGACGCGTTGTAATTAAGCGGAGCTGACGCCGCCTGGAGTAAACCGCGCTGACAGCCTAAATTACTTATACGTGTAAGGGAATGTGGGGAATATTGTATGAGAATATATTGCCAGACAGTTTGTCAATTGTCTGTATTTGTATTTTGGGTGCCATTCTATCAATAGTGCTACTGCTTATAGTGCTATTATTTTTTTAATTTAGGTCTGACATTTTTTCCGAAAACGAATCATTCTATTCCAATAATGTGGTACACGATAAACCTAATAGTAGTTTATGTACAATAATGTGATATACACGATAAATCGAATAGTAGTATAATTAATATATCTAATAATTTTATGCGTGAATCGCGGCATACGTGAGTATGGAGTATGGAGCCTGCTCGGGCATTTGGCAAAATTCAGGCCACACTCGCGTTCGTAGCTTCGCGCCGCGATACGTGCAAGAGTGGGGGTGTACTTAAATATAGAATAGCTGTCGAGGGTGTTGCTGGACCCGTATGAGTATTATATTAGATTTATCATGTATCAGATTTATGATGACTCATATGCATGAACTACCATTATTGCAATAAATACTTTATTGGAGGTGTGTGTAATTATTATTTTCAAGTCTGGTGAAATCACCTGCAGGTTTATGACGAAAAACGAATTGGCACCAAACAAGAATCGAATATCGAACCAACGAGTTTTATTGCCACAGCTCAACTGATATTCTGCTTCTATTTGTTCAATTTCGTAACCGTTGGTTTCACCGCCAATCCAAAACACAGAGCAAATTTAATGTTTGTTAATACCAAAGTCTTTGTACCGTTAATGGATTTTCATCCCCGTAATTATAGTTCAGGTTATTGCATACATGTTCCGTTTGTTATTGCAAGTACCGGAATTTCCGGTGGACATCCCGATTAATTAGAAAGCGATGTTTAGTAAACAAATCCAGGTTTATTCAATTTAGTTCCGATACCTAATATCGCTTTCCCAAACAGTTCCGAATGTTTATGCAAAGCTCCCGGCTTTAGATATTTGATTAAGAGCGCAGTGTATACCGTTGCGAAACATCAAAGGCTTCTTCGTTTTGACAACGTCTGACTTGGGATATGGCGTGCTTAAAAACTATTCTGAGGTAAAATTGAATTCAGATATGAAGGTTGACTTTTGATATTAGGTCACTTGATATTTTTTATATGTTTTGACGTCTAGAATGCATTGTTAAAATCTCTCGAATTACTCGCGATCACCCTGTATTTTTTAAATTGTATCACGAATATCCCCAATAGTTATTTATCACCAGTGGTCGGATATCCCGGTGCAACAAGGGGTGAATGACCTCAAACATTATACTAATATGGATATACCACGGGATTCCACAAAATTACATCCAGTAAAGTTTAGTAATATTTTGTAACGCAAAATAAGTGCATGTACATACAAGCGTTTATTATTATGCGATTTCGACAATTATTTCAAAAGATAGGTTATAAATTTTGTTTAATATTGACTTTAGTACCAAATAGCCTTTTGGTATGAATTTGAATATTCTTAAATAAAAGAGTCTAGCTTTAAAAATAGAAGCTTTTTACTAAGGCACAATAGGTTCCACTTCTAGAAATGCGAACGTAAACAAAACAGAAATATCATATAATACACGATTATTTTAATCCGTGGTCAGGATTAAAACAATATCCATACCCAGCTTAAATTAAACATTTTAGGTGAGGTCTCCCGCAGATACCTCAAAATTTTATTAATTTAAAGTTAAAGAAAAATTGTATCCAATAACCACTGAATGGTACATGGTCTTCCTGGGGTCATCAATTACTAAGTTAGAAAAAATATACCTGGTTACGGATTAAACATCCTCGTGTTTGTAACATAAAATCAAACATTTTTAAGCATGAAGACTTGACACACCTATGCATGCAGACACATTAGAGTAAATATATGTATTTTATGAAAGAATTATGGCTTACTAGGTTCTATTAAGTTAAAATAGCATATAATTATTTTCTCTAGATTCTCTATTTTCAATTGATTCCTTTTCACATCTAAAATCCATTTGTACGCCGAAAAAGTCCTTTCCACTTCTACGGATGTCAGTGGAGCAAATTTGTAAAGAGACACTTCATCAGGTGCGGTATTATTTGAAATTTGGTCTGCGTATTCTCTAATGTCATACAAATCTGGATTTCGTGCCATTACTGCTTCTACTTTAATCTGAGTAGCCAAACTTGAACTCTATGAGGCTTATAATATAATAAATTAAGGTGAAGAATATTCAATACTTTTGTAAAGGGGCGTTTTCACAAACCGTTGTTCAAAACACTTTTTTTTAATTCGGACGAGTTTGGGATTGTTCGACTTAGGATCACGAGCTCTTTCAATCCTACTGGGAGAAAAAAAGTGTCCAAAAATGTTTTTTTTTTTCCATTACGCTATCGTTTTTATAGACTTTGTATGGCGATAGCGTAATGGAAGAAATTAAAAATGTACGAAAATTGTGGGACCGTTTTTTTCACCTATCAGAATTAAAAGAGCTCGTGATCCTTAGTTGAACAAATCCAAACTTGTCCGAATTCAAAAAAAGTGTTTTGAACAACGGTTTGTGAAAACGCCCAAAGATTTCGTTTATGTTCGCAATTTGAGCTGCCTTTTTAAGTATACCTATCAGATCTATATTTTTCATCAAACTAAAACCGGGAATTTAGGTCATATCCATATTAACTTTTCTACTTGGTATCCCCTGGTGTTGCACCGGGATATCCGACCACTGTTTATCACACAAGTGCGGAAAGCAGGCTTGTTTCAGGACGAGTGTCGGTGACTATGAAACTGACACGAGTTAGAAAAAAGCCTACATTTCAACATGTGTATCATACAACATTTTACAATGCATTATGCGAGGAAAACCAGACTATCTCGGCAGTATTATCCAGGCCGTGCGGACAGGTACTATGAAAATTTATTCCCGAAAAATCTTTTTCTGTGCCACGCGGGCGTTGGACGCCCGCAAACGACGAACCCTGTAAAGTGTTCGAAACGTCGGAATGAACTTAAAGTTAATTAATATACGCGAGTTTATCCGTTTTCATAGTTTTATTTCATAACTTTAGCCAATCAAAAAAAGTACTCTGAAGATATTGGAGAATTTACGGCACGACATTAAAATGTTGCGGCCAACCAGAGTAAAGTTGGGCAAAAAGTAATATGATTACTCCTTCCGATTACTTTTGTAATAAATATTACAAAGTACACATACAAATGTAATTTATAGATGTAATCAAATTACTTTTTGCCCAACTCTGCGACCAACAATGACGCCGAAGACCCTAACTTAAGATGCATAGCAATGCGTTGCGCGCAGCTCACGGTATGTACTTAGTTTCAGGAATGTATAATTTGCATCGTATGTACTTTACTTAACCCTTGGCTACCTACGTCCTGTTTGTATACCACAACCACCTACCTGCGGTCTTGGAGACCGCTTCTTCTTATGGGACCTGATTTATTTACTTCGGCGTGACTGAAGGGGGTTTAAATATATTAAATATACTTTAAATGGTTTAAGGCTTTTATTAACTAACAAGAATACAAAAATAATCAACATTTTGTATTTCAAATTAAACATATTTATTAACTTGTTGTATTTTCGATTACAAAACTTAGTATCCTTCAGGATATGAGATTACAAAATTAAAGAACATAATATAAAGCTTTTCATTATAAAAAAATAAAATTGAGCAATCAAAAATGCTATTAAACTATTTGGTTACAAATAAGATATTTTTGTAAAATTACAAGCTTTTAAAATAACCATTCCTGTGTGCCGTCGACACACAATTTGTTCGAACATTCACATTCAAAACAAGTTTCTAGTCCCGTGGAAGACGCTGATTATTTGCGCGACGCTCTAAATAGGGTTTCACTAATTTTATGGCCAGTTTCTTCATAAATTTGAACCTTTTTTCAAACTGTGTTCAAAATTTAAATTAACACAACCACCTACGTGCGGTCACTGAGACGTGCTGAGAGACTTACAAAATGTATCGTAACCACCTACATGCGGTCTCACGGACCGCCAATGCTACTTTATTACTCACCAAATCCAAATGAGTGCACGTAGGAACGAGTCGACAGCATGGCCAGCACTGCGGAGGGGCTGGGCAAAGGTACAAGGTCACAGAGGCGTGAGCGATGTACTGGCGTTCAGTTATTGTCCATTTTGAATAATCCGGTGTCTGTGAGACCGCACGTAGGTGGTTAAGGGTTAATACATTTCAGCAGTCAGCAGTTGACGGCTGGACATATCGTCAGTTGTAATATGAATTGATGTAACTACCAAATGACGACTTTTCAGGAGGGCCCAAAACGAATTTGACTTTTATAAAGTATGTTGTGTCTTTTTAGTTAACTACCCTATTGAAATGATATCTATCGTGTTTGTTTTAATTTTGAGAGGTTTATTTGACACAGAGTTACTAACTGCGACCACAGGTTGTAGTTCAGGAAATGGCTGGTGCTTACGTTATATACTTATTAAAAAAAATTGGAGATATGTTAATAATTTAATGAAAATCATCAAAAGTGGATTTCGTAATTTAGTGAGTGTAACTCACAAATTGAAACCGAATTACTTATAAGCCATACAATACAGATGGCGCTTACAGCATTGACATTTATAAAAATATGGTGAGTACATTAGGAAGGACATGTTTTGTACTTACAAATTCGTACTTACGTTAAAATTATTGTCTATGATTTTTTGAAATCTTAACATACGTTAATAAAAAACGTAGAAACCTAATAAAATGGCAAAGTTTTTGTGAACGCATTTGACTTTTTTTCTGAATATCAATATTTTATTACACTGTTCGATAGAGCAGAAAATTTGCAGTCGAACCGTATACTTAACTCAATTTCGTTAGTTTGGTGGTTACATTAATTCATATTACAACCGACGATATGGCCTCTCCATTGGACTTCCAAACCGATTGTAAGCCACTTCAACCCTATTTCACCATGATGACAAGTGCAATAATTGTAAAATATCATTTTCACTAACGTCACGCCACCGTAAGTAGTCCACGTCTCCGTCTGAAGTATTCTGTGAAAGAACAATGGCTTTACCAACTTATTGAAACTTATAGCTAATATTTTTTTCGGTTACCGCGAGGATTACATATGAAATAAAACTATGAAAACTGATAAACTCGCGTATATTAACTACTTTAACTTCATTCGGACGTTTCGAGCACTTTACAGGATTCATGGTCTGCGGATGACTGACATCAGTTAATATCTTAATATACGCGAGTTCAATGTCGTCTTTACCATAAGGGCACAAGGGGCATAGTTAAAGCCGGTCCTGCGCGAGTTTATCCGTTTTCATAGTTTTTATTTCACTTATAGACAATTTCCAAAAAACTTCAGATTGCATCACGCCTTTCCTACTGCTAGGCTTCACTAGAGCAATCTTGTAAATAAATTTCATTAACTAATGATCTTGGTACAGTTCGGTGTAACAGACGCCCGCCTTAATTAATACCTACTAGAGGGCGGATTTTTGTTTATTTATGTTCGGTTCGACTTTAAAATTTGTTTATAGGCGATAAGTATTTAAGTTGAAAGCTTTTAAGCGATTTCCGTTTTCAATAACAATCATTCTTGTTTACAAAAACTCTAATCCTCTAATAAAAGTGAAATCACGGTAGGTTTCTAAACACTCGAAAAGACTTGATATTATTAAGCATAAGTACATAATACAGAACTATCGGATTATGGTTTTATAATACCTGTTTATATCCTGATTATTTTAACCTCCGTAGCCTAGTTGGTAGTGACTCTAATTACGAAGCTGGAGGTTCCGGGTTCAAATCCCGGCGGGGGTATTTATTTGTGTATTTATTTATCACAAATATTAAATTTGTTCCTTGGTCGTGGCTGTCTATGTATGTATCTGTAATTATGTTGTTTATGTTTATGTATAAGTTTCCGCAGGTCTCTTGCCATGATCAACGTACCCTGCTCTTGCTTGAGCCTACTGGTATTATTAGAGAAGATAACTGAGACTGCTGAGAGTGATGCGATGGTGTGTCTTTGGTTACTTGGAGCTTGGGACGGATGTTGGTATGGGATGCTACTTGCGTAGATACCCTGGGACCGTCCCATCTTCAACGAACTACGTTTAAGGCGGCAGCTGCGGCTGAAAAAGCCGAAATTTTAAAACGTAATAAATATACGTACGATTTTGTACCGTTTGGCGTAGAAACTTTAGGTTCATGGAGCCTCAGCGCACGCAAATTGTTTGCTGAGATTGCGAAACGTCTGGTTGACGTAACTAAAGTCCGAAGAGCTGGCGACTTCCTCGCACAACGCATCAGTATTGCGATACAGCGAGGAAATGCCGCCAGCATCCTCGGTACAATGCCACAAGAGCAAATCTTAGATGTAGGTTAGGTTAAGTGAATAGTTAGATTTAATCTATGTACATATTGTATTGTTGAAAATAAATTTAAATTAAAATCTATCTGTTTATATCTATTATATATAATATATCGTCGCTTGGTACTCACATCACAAGCCATAATTGAGCTTACCATGGGACTACGTCGATTTGTGAAAGATGTCCCAAGATATTTATTTACTGCATTTATATTTAATATTAGATATATTGCGTTTGATGAGTATGCATGATAAGTTCCTACTTACATATAAATGTAGGTACTTTAGTTACAAAACAACTTGATATTTTTCTCCCACCTGTTATTTTCCTCGCGTGTAATGATGAGGTTTCCATTTTTCTCTCCCCAGATCAATTAAGGGGCAGGTGAGAAAATCTCGTAACTATTAGTGTTCCCAATAATATGAAGGTGCTGCAAATTGCGGTATTTTGGACACGAACTTTTTTCAGACGAGGTCCAAGTAAGAAGCGGCTAGAAGAAATGGTTTTAACTGAAACTTTGAGAAAAGTCAAAATTAAAAGTTAGAACAATTTCTTTAAGCGGTAATTCATGGAACACCAGTCGTCGCATAGTCCTTGATAATTAATACCTCGGCTCTCTGAAAACTGGCAGGTACTCGTAGTTTGATTAAACTCATGTATTTTAGTCATTGTGTGCGACATACGTGAGGGCCTGGGTCTCTATTATGAAACAACGAGCTCGTCACCAACGGCGCAGCTCGGGCAACATAGCGTTTAAATTAAATTTCGGATTAAATAATAATATTGTATACATTCTGCTACTAATTAACATGCTCATGCTATGCACAGGTACTGTACATTACTTCAAAATCTATTTTGTACCTATACCAAACCAAATACGGATTGCCGCCTATGAATGCGATATTTTCTATTTACCTTTCGGTGTATAAACTTTAGGTTGATGTGTACCTACTGCGTGCAAATTCTTTGCTAAAATCGCAAAACGTCTAGACGTAGTATTGCAACCCTAATAATGGCAAATTCCCCACATCATCATCATCATCATCAGCCTATGATAGTCCACTGCTGGACGTAGGCCTCTCCTATTAACTACGCGTATAGACGCATTAGGAGGTAATGTGCGTCAATTCCCCACATAATGTATCAAAATTGCGATTCAGCGTGGAAATGCTGCTAGCCAGCATCCTCGGTACAAAGCCATATGGCCATTTTAGTTTTAAGGTTGGTCAGTTAGCATTAAATAATACATCATAAGCCTATCTCAGTGCACTACTGGACGTAGGTCTCTCCTACGTCAAACGCATTAGGAGATGAATGCCCATAATCGCCACGTAGGGCAAGCGGATTGGCGGTTGCAGTAATGTGTCCAGTATGATGACGTTGCTGCACATACTCGTACATTTAAATCCCTATGTCGGCTCTTGCGACACTCGGCTTTACGAAAAATATCCTTTACTTGGCTTTAATTTTTTATGGAATTTGTTTACTTTTTATATTTTTACTGAGGTTTCTAACACAGAGCTGATGTGTATCAGTGCACAGTAGCGCCATCTCCCCAATATATAATTATGAATTTCCCACAATGCCGTAACAGAATCTGTTACGACATTGTGTCACATCTGATGTGCTTACCATAGAAAAAATCAACTGCGAATGACTGTGGTTGACACGGGATTCGAACCCGCTTCCTATGGATTGCCGGTCCAACGTGCTTCCAATTACACCAGACGACATTCCGTGAATCACAGCGAATTTAGTCAATGGTAATGTGAAGCTAATCACTAGCGACATCTGTACCTAATGTGTTCGAATTATGAATTTATTTGGAAATAATTGTAGGACTGGGATTGTAGGAATAGGTTGATAAATTGTGGTTCATTGCTGGTTTTAAAAGTCATACGTATTCCGCTACACGCTCGTCTTTGTACCACACACAGGCACCGTCTGCCGCGTTATGAGCGCGCGTGTTCTGAATATTACTGGCCCCAAATGAACCAAACCAGTATCTATTTTTTCAGGAACATCTGTTTAATTATTCTCAACGACCTTGAATTAAATACTATTTATTATTATAATAGCTGGTTTCGGAATTTATGTTGATCAATTATGTTTAATTATACTGTATTTATACATAATGTAATTATACTTCTTTTCAGATATCTATCTATATTCGTATATAAAACAGCATGCTGATACATATCCATGATATTTTTTTGTATATATTATATTGTTTTATGGGAGTAAAACAATATTTACGATAATTGAGTTCTGTTTTTCAGAATCCTAACCCTATGAGTTTTTAAATTTGATTTTTGCATAAATATAGAATTGAATATGATTTGTCACCTCTAATTATTACATAATATATTATGTGAAATATAGGCATTTGGGTGTAGGTATCATTTTTTTTCGGTAATAACATACAATAGTTGAGTTCATTTAATACTAATCAATCCTATTATGAAATAAATAAATTTATCACTATATAAGCGATAAGTCACGTGACCAAACATTAAAAAAAAATACTGATCAATATCAGTAATTTAACTACAAAATTATGAAAAATCAATGTTAACGATTTAAAGTTGCTAATAATATTAATTGGATCGACGACATTCGTAAGATCGCGGGACACTTCTGGGATAGATTCGCTTAGAACCGGGATGAGTGGCGTACTAGAAGAGAGGCCTATGATCAGCAGTCGGCGTTAAAATGGTCGAAATGATGAAGATGATGATGTTGAATAATATCAAAATTGTGTTTGGTAAGTGCGTGATTATGAAATGATGCAAGTTTTAAGGGTTTGTTACATTTTTTCGATTTCGTAAAAGGTAAACAAACGATCTAATTACCAGTAGCCATACCATAAGTTGGCCAGTATCGGATACGTTAGGTTTTACTCGATAAAGTGGATTTAGACCAAACGAGCATTCGCTCATTCTGTCCCCCACTCTACGAAATAAACGAATTTCGACTAATCACGTTTTCTGTAACGAACTAATTTCGTAGAATGGGGGATAGATTGAGCGAATGCTTGTTTAGTCTAAATCCACCTTTAGGAGGCCCAACGCTCGCTCCAATAAATAAGTGTGAGCGTCATATAAATTAATCCTTTACGTACCTACTTGTACCTACTTCGGCCGTGTAGTGACGGCAATAAGAATACATTTGTCACCACCCCAACTCCTCCTGCGGGTGTCGTAAGAGTCGACTAAGGTATTGAAGTATCACTGACCATTATTTGATAAAAGATTGATGATGGGCAGCAGCGTCATCATAGTGGACACATTACTGCAATCGCCAATCCGCTTGCCCAGCGTGGCGATTATGGGCATTTACCTCCTAATGCGTCTATACGCATAGTTAATAGGAGAAGCCTACGTCCAGCTGTGGACTATCATAGGCTGATGATGATGAATGATGATGTACCTACTTGAAAACTCATGGTACGGCTACTGATAATACTAAAAATTTACAACAGCGCACCAATTCTTTTCAAAATTGTGAAAATATTAATAAAGGAAGGCAAAATAGACGCCAACTAGATCAGACAGAAAATGAAAACAAAAATAGTCCAAAGTAAAAAGTCAGGCGGGGCTAAAAACAATTTTGCAACTAAAACAACGGCGAAGACCTAGGGGGTTGGCTTAATAGAGAACTAATTAAAACTTACTGAATAATATTCTGGCTAAGTCCATCTCCGTGTAATTTGTCGGTTCCAAAGTGATTTTAAGTTTTTGAAAATTCGTCATAATAAGCTGAGTTTGTTATGAGATTTTGTCTCTGAGGCTGTGAAAGAAAATTAATGGGAGACGAAACGGAAAGACAATTTAATAACGTTAGGTGAAAACTTGGTTATGGTACTTAAATAGTGCTACTTTTTATAAAGAAAAGGTCAGTATCTTAATGTCCAATAATATTAAGTTTAAGAGGTTTTGTTTTAGATACTGGAACCAGTAGGTCTGTCAGCGGCAGACGGCAAACGACCAGACGGCGTATCTCTTGTGCCTTGGAACTTGGGGCGGCCTTTGGCATGGCATGTGGCCTGCGTGGATACGCTGGCCCCATCCCATGTCCAGCGCTCTGCAAGGAAGCAGGGGTCTGCCGCCGAAGACGCCCAAACTGTCAAGTCAAATATTTACATATGTTTTTTTAAAAAACATTTACATATTTATGGCACTTGCGGTTGAAATCCTCGGGCCCTGGTCATCAGACACAAAGAAACTAGTGAATGAAATTTCAAAACAGGAGCATTCCATGAAAACATGGCGTAAGCGACACTGTCTTTTCAATACTTTTGAAAAATTAAATTAGTAAGCTGAGTTACGGCATAATAATAACATATCAAGGCTTTAAGATTGACAGTGTTTCCTAACAGCTAGCATATTTTATTAGGGTAGCTACCATAGTGAGTCGTAAGCGACAAAAAGTAGATGTTTTCATGGAATGCTCCAACAACTGATCGGTGTGTCTGGTGACCTACGGGCAGGGTCGTACTTCGCCCAGTGGCTCAGTTTAGCCGTACAAAGAGGCAATGCGGCGAGCGTTCTGGGAACTATGCCCGGGCCACTTTAGGGTTTGTTGATGTGTAACAATGTTGTTTATTTTGACACCTAAAATGTACAATTCTCCATAAATAAAGTCATTATTTAGATCTCTTTTGTCTAAATTGTAATGTAAATTTAATTTACTTGTAATTAACTATTTTTAGTACAGATAGTGCCTTTTTTAGGCTTTAGTGCGAGAAGTGTGTCATTTTACGTCAGGTCCAAAACTTCGGAGGGCCATCTGCACTAAAAAACGTCGTACGAGACACGTGCAAAAACGAAATTCGTAACTCGTGTCGATTTAAAACACTCCCTGTCGGTCGTGTTCATAACATCGCCACTCGTTTCGAATTTCAAGATTTTCGCACTTGTGTCGTAATGTACTATTTTATGTATTTGCTTACCGGGTGGCACCATCCCCCTTTGTCTATAACAGTGTAGGTATTTATGGAATAAAGAAATTAGAAATAGAATTTGAATTGAAGAGGTGTGTTTTTCAGGGTAGAATGAATGTTTGTAATTGTGACGCTTATTCTTACAACATCGTCGAGTGTATAGTCAACAAAAAATGTGGTTTACCACTTTTCAACCCTATTTCCACTAAATAGAGTCGAAAAGTAGTAAACCACATTTTTGTCGACTGTACAGTTTGGTTCAAAATTGCATGGAGAGTTTATGAATGAATTCATTCATAAATCGTCCATGCAATTCTGAATGCCACTGTACATTGGAAGCAATTGGCCTAGGGTTCAATTACACTGGGACTAATAGAACCCTAGACTACTCTAGAACAATGTCTAAATGACAAATAGTAAGACGTTTTTTATAATCAGATTTACAACGTCACTGCGATAAGGTTGCTGCATGGCCTTTTTTTTCCTACGTGGGGAAATGCGTTACGCATACCACCCGGGCACCGGGATGGACCTGGGTGGTTATGTGGGACTCCCAGGGCTGATGAGGCCCTGGTATACCCACTAAAACCCCATGGTCTTCCGACTCGCCGCATTTGAGCGAGGCTACGGGAACTCCGAAGAACACTTCCGTTTCCTGAATGGCCAGGGTGCTTAGACAAGTTGCCAATCGCTAACGCTTAATCATCAATCGTAAACGAAAGGCAGCTAACTGTCTTTGTCGCATTAATATGAAAGAGTGACAGAGAGTGTAAACTACGATACGCTACTAAGCGTTAGCAATTGGCAACTTGGCTAAGCACCCATGCCACGCAGCAACCTTTTCTCAGTGAAGTTGTAAATCTGATTATGAGAAATGTCTTACTAATTGACATTTTTGCCAAGAGTTCCATTTGAAGGGTCCACGGAAAGAACATGTCCAATATTATGAAAATCAGGGTAAATCTGTACTTTTTTCCTTTAAAACTAAGGTGGTTTTTCCTTCTGAAATTTGTATTGACTAGACATTTTTTTTTTTCGTAGACTCTTCATTTGGTTCCAATCATTTCTACATCACTAACACAAGTCCCACACTAACATTGTTAAGCGACAAATCGAAATTCCGATTGGTATTAATTTATTCGTAATACTAACACGATTTTAATAATTGATTAAGCGCTGCAGTACTGCACAGCCGTACACCAAAGCTCAAAACCAAGTAAACCGTATTTCTAAAATTTCAGGCGTGAAATTAATAAATCACAATTTTTTTTTGTTTCAAAATAAAGTCATCATTAAGACCCTACAGAGCATAGCAGGTTAAGAAAGAAAAAAAAATATTACGCTCAAAATTTTTCTATGGACTATGGATACTCCAATGGATATATAGGCAAGAATTTATCATCTTTCCTTGGGAATGTATCACATTATTTTTTTGTTCTCTACAAATTAGATCTTTTGACTATTCAATCAACCCTATCCACGGAACATCAGGGTCGAGTTTTATAAAGTTACAATTTACAATTTAGCTGTTTGCCTCTCTTTCTAGCCATTTGTGGAATATGCATTTATTTGCCAATCTCAAAATTAAAACGTGTCGAAAAATTATCCCGTAACTGCTCAATACGCATTCAGAATAACGATTAACCCCCTTATTCATAAACTCCATCCTTTATTTACTACCTTAGCAAGCTAAGTACCTATTGTTTGTTCCTTTCGATCTTATCAATAGGTATGTATATAAAATCGAAAGGAACAAACAACACTTAGCGGCTAGTTAACTTAGGAGATGTTTATGAATAAGGAGGTAAAAGCGTCACAATGTTGCTAGTTAAATACTCCGTCATGAAGGGTACTTTTAGTAACTTTTAATTTAAACACCATTAAGTGCCACAGATAAAACGACTACTATGTGCAGTTTTCAAAAAGTTTGTACATTTGGTTGTACATTTGGATCACGTCTTAGATTTTGATAAAAAATGGTAGGCTGGTAGAGTCAATTATGCTGAGCAAGATCCACCACATTCCCCAAAATGTCCCTGGAAATTGTATGTACTTAAAAGTAACATAGATCCTAGACATTTTCGGTACTGTAAAACTACCCAACTATAGTCCAAAAGCTCCCAACTATGGTCCAAAACTAAGTCAAATATTTAAGATATTGTGTAATTTATTGTATTATTGACGCAGTTGTTACAAAAAGTCTCCTCATTAATGATTAAAAAACTTAGATAAAAACAAAATAAAAGATTTCCATAGATGCTTAATGACGAGTTGAACTTGTGGACCATAGTTGTAGTAGTGGACTATAGTTGTATGGTTTTACAGTAACAAAAAAGGAACGTTTCATATAAACTTTTTGGGACATTTTGCTCAGCCTTGCAGTTTTTATCCATATGTACAATTTTTTTGAGAAATGCTCCTAATTTCCTTTTATGTAAAAAGTATTGCTTACTATCGAATTTACACAAAAAACAGTAATTGATCGTATTTTTATTTTATTGAAGGTGTGACTAAGTAGTTAATAATTTTTAGAAATTTATAAGAAAATAAAACCGTCTGAACTAGTGACCTGAAAATCTGTACATTAAGTCATTTAGATACTATTTTTAATCCCTTCTATGGAATATTCGGATTGTTAGGTCACATACCTAAATACACATTACTATTATGTATTAAAAATAGGTAGGTCACAAACTGTTTATTACCAATGGTATTATTGTTTACTGTTATGTACAATACTTCAAATATTATGAGTTAAAGTATGAAACATAGAAAGAAAATGTCCTTCAAAAATAAATTATTAGTAAAACTGAGTTCTTTGTTTTCATGTTATATTTATTTTAACATACTTTTAACTTTGTCCCAAATACAAGTAGGAATATAAAAATATCGTCACGTCAACGTCATCTCATTTTTCAAAAAATGTGCTTTACCTTGATCTGCTACATGGCCACCGCGCAGCTCGGAGCAATGCAGCATTTGAATGCTAATGCTATGCTTAATTTATAGGCGCAAAGTTTTATAAATGATTGATTGTGCTTCCACAGCGGGGAACTATATCTGTTACGTTACTTTATATAACATTGTATAAGAAGGACTACTATACTATGTACAATGGTATTTCAATATTCATTTCTTGATAAAAACTTATATAACATGATTAATGTTAAAACTGTAAAAATAATACTTATCTATTAAAAGTAAAACTAAGATTAAATAAAAACTACTTATTTTATGTGGCCTCTTTGAGTAGGTTATATTGCCTGCTCCAAGAGGCCACCCCGCAATGCTCCCAATATACAATACTAAAATTAGTTTTTCACACCACCTATTCGAATACGGGCCTTTTTTTCCCTGCTGGGAGCAATAAAAGTGGCACTTTTCTGTTCAAGGATTTTCTATTGGCAGCCTAAGAAATTACAATGAAATATGAAAATAAACATTACGTTCATAATTGATAAAAATTTCTTCAGAAGAGATTATTTGCATATTTATTAAATGTGATATAGCTTTTATTTTTCTGATAGGTGGTGTGAAAAGCAGTATGTGTCACATCACACGGTATCAAAATTATTTTTGTCTAGGGCGTTAACGCTTGAATTCCTCATTTCGCCCAGGATTCCACTTTAAAATCCCTCACCACGTTCGGTTCATTATATGCCCTCACCGGAAAAATATCATTTTATTCACTTGTAACACAAATAACTATTTTTGCCTACCAGGCCGTCTTGTTTTCTATTTATTCTAAATAGTGATAACAATACGAGTAGAATTCTTGATAAGTAATTGCGCTCATTCCAGGTCATTTTTTTGTTCTCCTCTGTATGTACCTACATGTTTAATTGAGCAATATTATGTTTACCCTAATCGTGTCGTAACAAATTAAATATTTCCTAAATTTACTGTTGCGGTCCAAATGGCCGGCCATTTTGCCACCGCACAACCACTTAATGGCTAATTTTGTAATTTACACCGAGCTGCTTAATCCGTAGAAAATAATTGGGCGTTTTACTCATAGATAAATGCTCTAAATCCTGACCAAATCATTTAACCTTGGGCAAATCCAATCGTGATGAATAGGTAACAAAAGGTTATTCTAAATAAAATATGATTAACAGGAATCGATAAATTCGGCTGTGGAATGCTCTCCCTCTGTCCATCAGACAAGCTCAAAGCAAAAACTCATTTAAAAATATGTTGCGCAAGCATTTGTTCGAAAATATCCGCGACTAAGTGTTGTGTCTTGTCTCGTACCAGGTATACAGATATATATATATGTATATATATTATGTATGTAAATATGTATATGTTATATAATTTTGTATTTGTGTAAGTACAAGTATTGTATTTATATAAAATAATAATTAACTTGATTAAAGAATCAATATCACAAAAGTTTAAATCCTGCACCAAACCAAAGCTTTCTGTTTAGCCCAATGGTTGACTGGTAGATAATGCCTTAAGGCGTTAAGTCCGCCATTTGTACTCTTTTATATTGTGCAATAAAGTTTAAATAAATAAATAAATTGTACAAATTGTTTTTGTAAAGTGTAACATTAGGACGCGCCCAGGCGCCCATAATAATTACCAATCAAATACAGCTTGTATTTTTGATTTTACTTCAAGCAGGTTTTATTTTATTACGTTATTAGTGAAGGCTTTACCAAATATTTTTACATAATTTCGTTTAATTGAAGAGTCCGTTCTTTCATACAACATAATTCAACAGGCCATATTATTAATAGCAGAACTTGGATTTGAATAGTTAGCAGGTTTTCCCATGATTCAGATTAGTGTTCGGGTTATGTTTCTGCAAATATAAGACTTACATGAAATTACTTTACAACAAAGGTTCATAGTACAGAAACCAACGTTTGTTTACGGTTTGAGTTTTTTATTAATACTCTCGGTTTAGTCTTACCCGAACCACTATTATATCATTTAATAACGAGGCTATAACGTATAATAATGTACATAAAATACCATAATATAATTACATACATAATTATTATGCCAGCCAGGACTTTTTCTTATTGGTTTACTTAGAATGCTCTAGAATATCATCCACGTATTTAGGTGCCAGTAAGCATAGATCACTTACCTTCTAGACGAAAATTATAATTAAGATGACTCAGTCTCATTGTCGAGTCACATTCGCGGTCTCATGTATGTAAATAGAATGAGCGGCAGCGCAATCACTCACTTAAAATGCCTTAATATTTACGAACTGTACTCATCTAAACATCACACATCATAAGCCTTAATTGAGCTTACCGTGGGACTAGGTCGATTTGTGTAAGATGTTCCAAGATATTTATTCATGTCTCATGTTATCTTAATATCTACGTACGTCGTTAGTTTTTCTTTTAAATTGGGAAGTCTCTTTTATATTCTCTTCTCTAGATTATTTTGCCAGACATCCCATAAGCAAACAAACCTCTACGGCATTCTAATCAAGACTAATTTTAAAAGAATACTTGGAAGCCTACTCTTAATAGTTAAGACTGAAAGTACAACAATGATGAGACAATTTAAAAAGCTGGTAGGCAATAATAATAGGGATGATGACTGTAGTTAAAATAAATTATTTAACATTATGCACGACATAATACACGAAGAAATTATTACTAAGCTGTAGATTGCAGTAATTTTTGTGCAGAAATTCTATTTAATAAATTGAAAAGAACTTAAAAGAGTAGGTCATTTGGCAGTACTCAAGCGTGACGTCATATTTGAGTATTTCATATAAAATTCCATAGTGGTGATCGTTTTGACAGTTCGAAAAAAGATGCTGATTTGACTTGCCAGTCATCATGCCTATTATATTTCAATGTCAAAGTCAAACTATTCTTTATTCAAGTAAGTTTATTAATAAGCATTTTCGAATCGTCTGACATTATCAACAGAGAGAAAAAAAATCTAATACTGGTTCTAACCCTACACAGTTCCTGAGAAGAACCAGTCAGAAACTCAGAAGGGCTTATTTTTTCAAAACAGTATAATAATACATCTTATTAAAATAACATGTACCTATTAGAGAATCGATTACAAAAAATATATATTTTTATAGACATTTTTAAAAAGAGAAATAAGTAAAGGTTCATAATAATAAACAAAAATAATTATATTAGCAATATTATTTAATGCAATTACATAAGTGGTGAATTTCATTCTATAATTTTACTAGTAAAAGTTGTGACTGCATAAATAAACAATCGACATTTCGGATTTTGATATCTGTGAGAGGTACTCTGTGGCAGTCATACGTAGGTGATATCTGACTAATATCCCAGTACACACGTATACCGTATTTAAAAGGAGAAGGAATGGCGTTTACGTCGTTTTTTCTACAGAGCACGGCTTACGCCAAAGTTACATAAATATTTGAGTTTTCTGTTTGCTCGGCTGGCTTGGTAGGCGTTGTAGAGGTATAGTCAGTAGGATTATTTAAGGGAAAATTTGATATAACCCATATTAATTTTACTGAAATTGGGGTCATCAAGTACCTCTATGAAATTGGCGTTGTCGGGTATAGATTTTAGTTGGTCCCTAATTGTATTATCTAAATAATAACTTCGTTTTTTTGTTTTCTTAAATAAGCCTTATAAACAATTCTTGCCAGATCATAAGTTTAATACTTACGTATTTAATGATAGTATCTAGTATTTTAAAACAGAGACAAATACCTAAAGAAATATGCATTTACAATAGGTAGTTAAATATTAAGGCAAAGATTTGTTTGATTTTGACATAAAAAAATTAAAAATATCCGGAAAACCGAGTTCATATTGTAACTCCTACTGAAGTATCGTTTAATTTCTTCCGACTAAACTTATGAACATTTCTTTCGTTTAAAGTTTTACCGTCCTGTATTTAATATACGAGCTGGTTAATGAAATACATTGGTTATTTCTATAAAAAATATCGAAAACGTAATAAATTATGTATAAACAATACCTCCTAACATATTTTTGTAAAGAAAACCTACCTTTAGAATTTAGTCGTCAGATCAGATTCTTTACAAAATAGGCACATTATAATTCCACGACTATGTAATGTGACTAATGTGTCTTTTCCTTAGGACCACAGTCATTATTTGGAAAAAATCTTCAGCTTAATCGCGGTTGAAAATCAACAACCAGTTATGTTCTTTTTTGTTAAAAAAAACAATCGAATTGAGAACCTCCTCCGTTTTTGAAGTTGGTTAATAAATGTATTAACATACTCATAATATCATCAATCGACGTTTCCCACGCTGACTGTACTCTCTCGTATGTACGGTAGACAAACACAAAATTCCATATTGACATACACATTTAATCAATCTCGAATTATGGTACCTGTACTTTGAGGTCTCGAAAACCGGCGAGTATTTGATCTGAATGATATTATGCGAAGGGAAAAATTATCATTTACAAAATTTGCGAAATGAGAATTAAAGGCAAATACTGAATTATGGAGATCTTGAGGTATTAACATTTGGAATAAATGAGTCATAAGTCATAAGTCATAAGTTAAAATTAACTCTGAAATACAGTGCGGAAAACAATAACAGGATGCTTAGCCAAGTTGCCATTCGCTTGCGCTTAGTAGCGTATCGTAGTTTTCTCTCTCTGTCACTCTTTCGTATTAGTGTGACAAGTAATTAATTGAATCAGGCGTTACTTTGCGGAAGTCCATATTAAAGAATGCAAAAAAATACAATTCATTAATTGCATGCAAAAAATACGCAAGTAAGTATAGCGGGTTACACTAATTAACTACACGTTCTGTATCATGCAAGAGCAAAGCAATATTGTTCATCCTTTAGTGCGACAAGCACCCTGGTACCTGAATGTATTTTTTGTACAAAAATTCATTTCATATAAAACTTCATATATGTTCGTGGGCTGACGAGCGAACGTTTTGCTACAGAACACTACCTAAGTGAAAACGCGGCTTTAGATAACATTAGGTCATGCTTTGCTGATAGACCTTCTCTTTCCACAAAGACTTACTAAATTACATCATCAGCCTATGTCAGTACACAACTGGAGCTGGACCTCTCCTATCAGCTATGCGTATAGACGCATTATGAGGTAAATCTCCATAATCGCCACGCTGGGCAAGCGGATTGGCGTTTACAGTGCACTATGATGACGCTGCTGCCCATCATCAATCTTCTATCAAAGAATGGTTAGTGACACTTCAATCCAGTGTTGCCAGACACTGAAATGTAAAAAGCGGAAGCTACGCTTCAAAAATGCGGATTTTGAAATGAAAAAGCGGAATTTAAATATAATAAATTTTTAATATAAAAGACTACTTAGACTTGGCCAGGATTTTACACTGTTGCATTTTCTCCCATAATAATTGCACATTTAAAAAATGCGGATCCGCATTACCAAAAAGCGGATTGCGGATTAATAGACGAAAATGCGGAGCAAAATGCGGAAATGCGGAGCATCTGGAAACACTGCTTCAATCCCTTAGTCAAAACTTGTATGTATTCTTACTGCAGTCATCACACGGCATTTAATAAATTGCATAGAGTTATTTTGAAAAAAACTTTACCCGGGTCTTGGTTTGAATAAAAATCCTTTGTTTCAGGTTTTAGGCAACACACGGCACGATAATAATATGATGAACGCAGTTTAAAGTAAAATTTTAAACCGACTTAAAAATGAACTAAGTCTTATTTAGACTACTTTTTAAGATTACATAGTAAACAAGGAAACCATATAGTTTTGCTATGTCTATTATTCTATCTGTTCGCAGCATAGCCGTTAAATACAGGTAAATTCACGAAAGCTGGCACGAATGGATCGAGTTAGTGACAAAAAATCTATGTGTGGATGTCAAAATGACAGTAGATACAGGTTGGTATAGCACGGCCGCATACACACAATGATAGATGCCATTCATTTCATTCATTCCATTCGTGCCAGTTTTGATGAATTTACTTGTAGTACTAGAAATTTGCAATTTGGTTTGAGATAGACATACGCGTAACATAACACATAACATATGTATTAATCACGCCCACAAATGGTAGAATAAAATAGATTTTTTTTCGGGTCACCCTACACGTAAAGTGGGGAGGATTTATTGCTGAAATCCTACTTATAGTGTGGGGTATCGTTAAATAGATATTTTAAAGAATAACCCCTTATTCATAAACGTCTGCTAACTTAACAAGCCGCTAAGTATTGTTTGTCCCTTTTGCTCTTATGGACACATTGTCAAGACCGAAAGGGACAAACAATTATTAGCGGCTTGTTAAGTTAGCAGACGTTTAGGAATAAGGGGGAAAGAAAGTTTAACACAAAAGTAAATATTTTCGGAGATAAAGTCAAAGTCAAATATTTATTGCGCATCACATTTACATAATATAATATATGTGAATGTGATTGGATTGTAAGATAGATTTTGTTAGGTATGTTTGCATTGTAAGCGATTTTGATTGATGTTGAAAATGTAGGTTTTGGTAAGTAGGTAAATAATATTCAAAAGGTAAACATTATATCGTCTTATTACTACAAAATACCAGCTATGTGGACGTATTATATATATTATTCGATAGTGAAGTTAATTAATTTAAAATGACCGAAGAGCTGGCGACTACCTCGCACAACGCATCAGTATTGCGATACAGCGAAGAAATGCCGCTAACATCCTCGGTACAATGCCACAAGGGCCAATCTTTGATATAGGTTTATTAAGTAGATTAGTTAGTTAGTAACATAAATTATAGTTGTGAAAATAAATATACATATACAATTATAAAAAATATATATAATGACAATTTAATTATAATATAAATTGATTCTGCCAAATTTCTTGTTCAAATAGATTGCCAGTAATAGAACGATAAGCTACACATACGGATGTTTCAAAACAATTAGTAGGCTAAATACTCGAACTAAAGAGACGATGTTTAACAGTAGCGGTTCCAAGAGTTAGGGAGTGACGCTTACGTTAACATTTACTGGATACGAAAATCAGTCTATCACGCTCGCACTTACGTATTGGAGCGAGCGTGATGGACTACTTTACGTATCTATAATAGTAACCTTCGTTGCTAGCATCTATGTGCAATAAATAATCAATATTAATTTAATTTTCATCACACTTGCTGCCTAAGCGCGCCATTGTTAGCGCGCGCAGCGGGAGTAATAGAAAAGTGAAATTCCCTAGGGAGTAATAGAAAAGTCAGTACGTCATTTAATAATGTTATTTCTTAAAATTTATTTTTTTGTCGGCAAGTGTGATGAAAAACATTGTATGCATCACGGTCGGTAAGCGGAATACTAACTTGAGTCATAAAAGCCCTCCGCCTAACGGCGTCGGGCTTCTAACACTCTCATTAGAAATTCCGTACTTACCTCCCTTGATGCACAATGTACTATTTCATCACACTTGCTGTTTAAGCGCGCCATGCTTGCATGCGTAGCGGGAGTAAGTAATAGAAAAGTGAAATTCGCTAGGGAGTAATAGAAATGTCAGTACGTCATTTAATCATTTTTTGTCTTAAAACTTATTTTTTTGTCGGAAAGTGTGATGAAAAACATTGTATGCATCACGATCGGTGAGCAGAATACTAACTCGAGTCATTAAAAGCCCTCCGTCTACGGAGTCGGGCTTCTAACACTCTCGTTAGTAATTCATTACTTACCTCCCTTGATGCACAATGTACTATTGTAAGACTTATCCCAGCGTGCACTTCAATTATGTTCTTCCGTATGTATGACAAATACCGAAATAAAGAAAATAGCGAACATTTAAATGCATCTGAATCGGCTAGCGTAGGTAATGTTTAACTTTAAGAGCCTAATGGCAAATGCAATTCTAAAAATACGATACCTAGAAAAGGCATTTAATGTAAATATGGTCATTACACGAGCGAACTAGGGGATTAACTGCTGCTATTTACTAATGTATTTATTGTATATAGCATGTCTGTGTTACGAACTTTAATTTACTTGAATAATATAGAAGGATTCCGCCATTACCTCGAAGTTAAAGGGTCAGAAGCGTTAAAAATATAGGGACCTCAGTTGCTGTTTAGTTTTAATTCGAATTCTAAATAACGATTGTAAAATTGTCTACAGAAAACTCTCTGCAATTAGCAAAGCATTTAATAATTTTAGTTGTGAATGTTATGACGTCATTTAAATGTAATGTTCAAATTCTTTATTAAAATTTATTGATTTTATAATATATAGGTAACTTATTCAATACAAATTATTCAATAATTAAATAGTCAACTTGATTTCATGATAGAAAATGTATAGTGACTATCAGCGCCACTGGGGGCAGCTTAGGGAACTTTAAACAAGGACGCTCGCGAAGCGGTTGTAAGAAGAATAATAAGTTATTATAAATAATAACAGCGTTAAACGATTGTTTTGAAAATACAGCGATTATTTGGAAAACTAATTGGTGTTAATGAGCTTCGTAATAATAGATGCCAGCAACAAAGGTTATCGATACGTAACACAGATTTAGATATTCAGTAGATTAAGTAAATAGCACCATTTGTATGGGAACCAAGCGTGCCGACTTTTTAGCTGTCACTGAGACGTCACGGTCGGCATTTAGTGATGGAAAAACCTAAACGATTCAAAGACATCAATGCAGCCGCCCCGCAACAATGCAGCCGTCTCTCTCGTATACATAGATTTTATATCCGTAGGCTCGCTCGCTCACTATCATATTTATTTTAGAACGAACAACACTAGTCGCTAAATTTGACAAACGAATGAAAAATGGGCTGTAGGTACTACGAAGTCGAAGCGATACGCGAGAATGTCGCTAGTCTCATATTCATCATCTCTTTAACACACATGGTCGATCAAACGCTTAACCCTTGACTACCTACGTCCTGTTTGTATCACACAACCACCTACCTGCGGTCATGGAGACCGCTTCTTCTTATGGGACCTGATTTATTTACTTTGGCGTGCTTCAAATAGTTTCAGGTATTTATTAACCAACAAGAATACAAAAATAATCAATATTTTGTTTTTCAAATTTAACATAGTTATTAACTTGTTGTATTTTCGATTACAAAACTTAGTATTCTTCAGGATATGAGACTACAAAATTAAAGAACATAATATAAAGCTTTTCATTATCAAAAAATAAAATTGAGCAATCAAAAATGCTATTAAACTATCTAATTTGGTTACAAATAAGATATTTTTGTAAAATTACTTGCTTTTAAAATAACCATTCTTGTCTGCCGTCGACACACAATTTGTTCGAACATTCACATTCAAAACAAGTTTCTAGTCCCGTGGAAGACGCTGATTATTTGCACGACGCTCTAAATAGGGTTTCACTAATTTTACGGCCAGTTTCTTCATAAATTTAAACCTTTTTTCAAAATTGTGTTCAAAATTTAAATAACTCAACCACCTACGTGCGGTCACTGAGACACTTACAAAATGTATCGTAACCACCTACATGCGGTCTCAAGGACCGACGATATTACTTTATTACTCACCAAATCCAAATGAGTGCACGTCTGAACGAGTCGACAGCGTGGCCAGCACTGCGGAGAGGATGGACAAAGGTACAAGGTCACAGAGACGTGAGCGATGTACTTGCGTTCAGTTATTGTCAATTTTGAATAATCCAGTGTCTGTGAGACCGCACGTAGGTGGTTAAGGGTTAAAGCAAACGCAGCAATGCAATGTAAACGCCGGTTTGTAACGTAATTCTATAGTTACTTAGGTACATCCTTGGACGCATAAATAAAAATACAGAAAAATGATTAAAAATGAATTCACGCACAATATTGATTAAAAATTACTTACGTGTGATGGGAAATATGTTTTTGTTTTTAGAAATATTTGGGCTGGTGCAGTTAATTATCATTCATGCAATGAGGCATTTTGTATTGTTTTTCTTCCGTGCGGCTGCAACAGCTGACGTATGTGGACTGTCATTAGAAATGGCCATTTCAGTGGCTGCCACTGAGTTCGGAAACGCGAAGTAGATACATTTGCTTCTTCTATTGTTTTGAATCATTCGTATGTGTTCACATACTGTTTACCTTTTCAATATTATTTACTTACCAAACCAACATTTTCAACATCAATCAAAAACGCTTACAATGCAAAAATACCATAAAGGGTTAAAGCATTACGTAATTTCACTTAATAAAAATGCGCCAATGTTATAAAGGTTTCATAAAAGCTGAACAAGCGATCTCATTTAAAGCCGGGTTTGATTGATGGCTACCCTTATTAGAACAGGGGTCACTTGCCAGTCTTCAGGGTACCAGACCAGTTTACTGGGACCCTTGCCACCCGCTCAAAAGATGCAAGGTCAAGGGGGTCAGACCCTCACAAGCCAAGAGGTCAACGTGGCATTTGTTACAGTGGAAACAACGATGTATTAGACCTTTCTCGTTTCATTTCGTATTAAATAATGTTAGGAGTTTATTCGATACTTCATTGCACGATTATTTACTAGCTAATACGTTTTAGTGCACTATATTCAGGAGCTTTTACGGCCTTCGCAATCCAGGTGGTCGTGATCACAGTGCTGGTAGTAATAGTTCAAATAAGTTATTGCAGTTGTATCTATTTACTTAAAAGGATTACCACCTCCTTACTTTGATGCGGCACGGCTTTGATGCAAACGTCAAAAAGTTATTAAAATAACAGGCAATATCAATGGCGTGAAATTAAATTTTTTTAAGTGACGCAGCAGGTGGACAATTGAGCTCTCAGTCCACCTGATGGAAAGCAGGAACTGATGCCCATGGACATAATGATCAAAAAATGACCTATGCGCTGCCTACCCTGAGGACTTAGATGGATTGCCTCTATCTATGCCAGTAATTACACCGGCTATCTTACTCCCAAACAAAGCTGTGCAAACACTGCTATTTAGCGGCAGGTTAATTAGTAAAGGTGCATTCAGACCAAAAGAGCATTCGCTGTTATAACCCCCCACTCTACGAAAATCGATCCTTACACAAAACGTGATTGGTTGATTTCGTAGAGCGGGCGATAGAACAGCGAATGCTCTTTTGGTCTGAATGCACCTTAAGACGGTGGTAGCTATCCGGGCGGACCCTGCACGAGGTCTTAAACATATTAATTTTACATAAACGATACGTAAAACAAGCACTTACCTAACATATGTTACACATCATATTGATCATCCTACTCGTATATCAGTCCACTGCTGAAAAAGGCCTCTCCTATTGCCTATACGTGTGGGAGCAATAAGAGGTGAATGCCCATATATAATCGCCATGCTAGGCAAGCTGTTTGCTGATCGTAGCAGTATGTCCACTATGATGACGATGCTGCCCATAATCATTAGTAAATAAATGGTCAGTGACACTTCAATCCCTTAGTCGACTTACGACACCCAAGGGAAGAGTTGCTGCCATACCACGCGGCGCAGTTCGTATTACTTATGTGGATATTCCAAATTGTCCATAAGACACATTGAGCGCTGAGAACTCCCGAGGGGAGTTCTCTGTGGGAGGTAAATTTTCGCTACGAACCGGAAAAATCACGGGATCGGCTACCAGCGTAGTGCGTAGCACTCGTTGGCAATGAAAGTGTTAATTTATTCGTGTGTTTCACATTTGCTGCATTCAAGTTTCGTAATACCTTTAAATAGGATATATGGGATACTATATGGTTAGGTAACGTACTTAGGTACTGAAAATTATTGTAAATAGGTACAGGTAACGTGAATGAAAAGTGAGCTTTACGAAAATCAACCTATCAATCACCTGTTTTAATCCGTAAGCAAACAATATGCAGAAAAACCCAAAAACCATTTATATTATAATTATTTCCATTTACGTTTTAGATAATAAATAAAACAAAAACGTCTGCCCGCCAATCCAGACAAGGGCGAACAAGATACTCTGATCATACATTTTTATGGGGCACCCATAAAAACTTGTAGGGGACCCGAGGAGCCATAGTTTGCATCCGCTTAGAATTATACCGCCTTATAAGAATATTATATCCATAAATATTAAGAGATTGGTCATGAGAAATGTCGAGAAAAAAACGGAAATCTCAATCTTTATTCTTACAAAGTAATGTTGAATACCGATTGGATTCCTTAAACATTGTAAAACATACCGTGTTAATTTTATTAATCACCATAATGATTATTGAGTTTAAAAAATACTTTATTTATTAGAAATCAAGAGTTACACCTAATTGTTTTAAAGACAAACGGACCTTACTCGTGATTTACAAATTTAAGCGTGATGAAACACCCATTTTAAAGCCATTGGATGTTGTCAGCGTTGTATGTAGGCCTAGTGACAACCCTACCCTAGAAGTGAATAATCAAGATCAAGTACGGGTAGTTCGAAAAACCCGCGCAGCTCGAAGGTGTTGGTACATTCTCTCGTCAGTCTGCCTGCGACCACGGGTGTAACGTCATGCCCGAAACATCAGGATATAATTAAAAGCAAATTTATGTGATTAAGACCCGTTTGTCTTTAAAATATGAGTGATAAATGATAATCATGAAAGTTTAAATAAAAAAATCAAGAGCAATACTGGACTACTAGGACTGAATTAAATAAGGGTTTATTTAATTCAGTTCATCCCAAATATTAGACGACCCAAACACACAGCAGATATGCGTTCATATACCCAGAAATGCTGCAAAACTTAGGGGTCAGTAATACGCCTACCGTAAAATACCCATGCCCTGTTTCGAATACAAACCAAGCGCAATAAAATACCTAAATTCGGCAAATTCTAATTTTGAATTCTGTCCCGTCGCGGAACCATAAAGCCGGGGGTACCTACAGACGGCACTGCGGTAGTAAGTATTAAGGCGTTTTATGAATTTTGCTCCGCTAGGTTGGTACACATGCGTTTGCCTGGCCAGATGTCGCACAGTTAAACCGTTTCCTTATTAAATTTAGGGGGCATTTAACGTTTTGTTTAATATAAGACGTTTTTGGTTATTAAGACTTCCGCTGTATCTTCCGGTTTTCCTTAAGAGTAATCGTGCGGAGGCTCGAGAATTTCTTTCATGTTAGAGATGAGAAAAAGAGTAAGTGTTCGTGCATATGCATAAAAACGCTGACAGACGGTTTGCTGCAGTGTAATCCACCCATTAGTCTATCAACAGTGTAATTTTATTATTCTAATATTATATACAAAGGCTAATTAATACAATGTGTTACCAATAGCATGACCCAGGCTTTTACGAAAATGGGTAATAATACGCATTTCTGGCAATCGTTTTCAAGTATTAAGAGTTGACAAATATTTAAATTATTATCTGTACAACAATGAGTTTTATTTTCTTCGAACGATCAATGCAATATACCTATATGTTGATCTACACCCACGTGCTTAAAGTTCAAACTAAGTTTTGACACTCTGATGATGCGGCGTCCGAGTGTCAGCTTTTGTATTAACCGTACCGGTCAATGCAATCTGTAATAAATAAGACTAGGTGCCTTGGTTATAGGTACTTATTTCCTTACAGACTTAAACATAAATTTATCGCTGAATTCAGCGTATTTCAGGTAAAGCTATTCTATTCAAAGCTAAATCATCTTAAATAACAAGAAATGTCAAAGAAAATTAACGATCTCCATGCCTTTAGTAATAAAAGTAACCCAATCTTCAAATTTTACATTGTAAATGGCTGTAAATAATTTCCTGAAACAGAATCTCAAGGTGCCATCGAGAAACAATCAAGAATGTTAAGAAAATTCCAAGGAAATTCAATTTCCTTTCGAAAATAGATGTTTGCCGTGATGCAGGTTGCTTTTAAAATGATTTCGTTTCAAATTTTTCATCACAGCATGTATAATTTAAAGAAAGAGTTTAAAGTAAGATGTTAGAGAATTGGGAATTGCAAGTTGGTGAAAAATAGTGAGTGCAAACCGGTTTTGGAAAGTATGGAATAACCGGTTATTCATCTTCAGTGCTCTGACAATTCATCGCAAAACAATTGCAAGACTACAATAGAACAAGATCAATGAGTCGCATTATGTACAATATTATTGAATTATATTTTTCAATGACTTATTAACACTTTTTCTAGTAATTTTTTTTCCTAACATAGCTTGGGGTAGTCCTTAATCCACTTATTAATTGTATTTATTTGCACCATATTTTAAATATTTAGCAAGAACCGTAATTAAACAAAATAATTGTATTCATTGAGATTGTCAGCGCTAAAGTATTTCAAGCATGCCATTTTGACAAATCCATAACAGATATGCGACTACAAAGGTCAACAGTTAAATTATAAATTACGATAATACCAGCTTTAGATAATAATAATCATAATTGTCGACTCTATACAGTCTTCTCCCATGTCAATATCGGTTCCTACGATGACTTGTCCGAGCACTATTCATCGTAATCTCATACAAATAAAAACCGCGGCTGCTCAAAGTCAAATTCAAGTATGTCCATTTTTGCAAATTTTACAGGAGAGCAAAAAAACGTAATTTGTCATTTTCATCGACAAATAAAGTCAAAATTAATTCAAATTTATTGTCATGGCGTTTAACACTATAATGTGAATTTTTTGATGATTTTTATTTTTATTTTAATTGCTCAGTTTAATCACAAATAATAAGAAATGTTTTCAGCTTTGTCGCACACCCACTTTTTGGGAACAACCGTCAACGTAAAAACAAGCAAGTCTGAGATGCTTGACTTTAGGTTTGTTGCATTGTACTAAAATGTAGGGGAAAATGAGGCAGTTTGTTATAAGACGTATTTTGTCGAATTCTCTAAAACAACTAGATCGAATATGTTCAAAATCATGTTGTGAGTAGATTGCATCATGTCCCATACCTATTTCTGATATTTTTTCATATTTTTTAGACCTGCCGATAAAAAATTAAGGGGTGTAGACAAATTTTTTTAGACTTTCTGGACTATTATTTCTGAAAGTATTCCATTAATCAAATTATTGGTAAAGAAACCATAAACTTATTTTAAAAAACCTATCATATGATGTATTACAAATTAACATTTGGATAAAAAAAAAAATTTGACATTTAGATACATGTATGGGATGCCCCCTCTTAAAAAATGTTATTTTGCAATTTATATTCAAAACTCAGTAGCAACACACAATATTTACCTTGAGCTGAAATTTCATAAACGTACGCTAAACAGTTACAACAGAAATCGCTGTTACATACAGACGGACACACAGGCAGGACGCAAATGACTTCCGCTTTTACTTAAAAATCTTAAAATATACGTATAAACGTCTGGTTAGTTTAAAAGCCAAACGCTGAAATCAAGCATCTCCAGAGACAATTTGAATTTCAAGTACTTATCTCATTTAGAGATACTGCTTTCCAGCTTGGATCTGGACCAAATGCTTGGTTTTAGCGTAGATGTTGACGGAAATTCGACAAAGCTGAAAACATTTCTTGTCTATAACTTCAAAAATAAGGGGTTTAGAAGAAAATTTTTGATGCAGAAAAATGCGTTTTCGGTTCCTTTTTCAAAATATGCAAAAAAAACCAAAACTGAAAAAAATGGACATACTTGACTTCAACTTTGGGCAGCCGACCGGTTTGCACGCCCTAGTGAAAAACGACGCATTATTTAAAAAGGAAATTATTTAAGTTTTTATTTAAGGATTACTTTTCCTTATTTATTTTTTAAGGTGTAGTTTGTACTCAATATTATTGTTAGGTAGGTAGTTATTGTTTTTAATCATTAAACCTTATCACATGAAAAAAGGACAACCAAAAGTATACCAAAAAAAACTTAGTTCGTCAACGTCCGAAATAAATGTATACCTACTTAAAAACCACAAAATATTTTTAATAAAATGATTTGAAATATTTATGAGTTACTTTTCCGATTTTAAAACCTTTTTAATTAAAATTAAATAAAAACACACCCTTCCTTGTATCGACCGTAAAGATTTTCTGTTCACTTTAGTACTGATTTTTCAATCCCCAGTTAACATTATCTGTCAAATAAATGTTAGCTCTATCCTTTTTTGTCTGATGACCTAAGATAAGGATGGTAATAATTTTAACTGTTTTTTTTTACTTGACTATAGTATTTCAACGAAACTCTTTATAATCTGTATCAGGCAACTAACAGAACGTTTTTAAAAAAAATGAAAAAGGAACGTTCGAATTAATCAATGTTTGCGTTCGCGACGTACAACCACGCTTTTCCATTAGGTTCTTTTTGGTGTAGTGAGAGGAAGGGAAGTTACACAGTTTTGACCTACTCAGTCTGGGACTGGGAGAGACTAGTGCACTATAAATATACTCAGTTGAGCGCCTCTTGAACGAAAGATCGATTTGGCGCGTACTCGCAGAAACGATTTCATTTCAAACAAAATGTTTTGATGGCTCTTTTATATGGGAAGTATTCGCTTCTGAGAGGTTCTAGAAAATGGGTTTTGCTTTTGGTGAGAACGTGTTTGCGAAACAGGATTCGAAGGTAGATGCATTTAGGTTTAGTTTTGTGTTTAAACAAAGTTGTAAAAGTGCTCAGTGTGAATTATACAGGGTGTAATCGTTAAGTGTGGCCAGGCTATAATTTTGTAAGTATAATAGATATCAGAAAATATCCAGTTAATATCAAAAGACCGTTACTTAATGAATAAAATTGAATTCATAACTTAAAAAAAAAAGCAGTAATATTCAAATTAATAACTTAAAACGCTCCTATACATTTAGTACGTCGACTAACTACTTATAGCCTCAAATAATGACAGTGTCGTAAGTGATAGAACAGCTTGAGATTCGTTATCTGCACAAAATTTGTACATTTAATGTACTGAAATAAAATGACAAAATAAACCTACCATTTACGAAATAATTAACGCAATTTTTTTTTTAACATTTGCTCGGTGTGATTCGTGTGACGCCTTTCTTGTGCGATATATTGTCGGGCCCCCTACGGGTCCCTAAATATTGTAAATAAACTTTTGTTAACGTTTCATGTGTAATTAGAGCAATGCCACACCAACAACAATAAATCCAACAATAACAATCTTTATTAATTAATTTTAGTGAATCATTTGTCAACGGTGAAATCCTTAAACCGTATAAACTACTATTTAAACGGCTTAGGTATTTACTAAATGTATGGGAGGGTTGGAAGTTTATGTTTGAGGTATTTCTGTTTTTATTGTAAATAGTTATAAATGTTATTTTACTCAGTGGATAACGCACTTTCGATATGAATTTAAAGTTTTCTGATATCTGTTATATTTACGGAATTATCGCCTGGCCACACTTGTCTTAGCGATTACACCTTGTATATAAAGTGTGTGCGAGGTTATTAGTGACTCAGGAAACATTGTGCATATTATTTCTTTGCATCACCGTTTTTATTGTTGATTGTATTACGTTGCAACTATTTTCTACGTACCCGAAGCACACGACCATTACCGTATACAAAACTGTCTCCGATTCGTAATTAGTTTGTAATACATACATACAGAACCCTAATTACAGTATAGCTACTTTATATTCACATCTGCGAGGCTTGAATTGCCGAACGGAAGGGGTGGGACCCCTATGCTAATTGCCAAGGGTTGTGACTAAAATAAGAAGTAGGTGCCAGTCCTAATGGCCTTTCATTTCTCTTATTTAATATTTCATAGGAAAAAGTGGATCTGAATGGAGGGTAGTTGATGAAAAAAGAGGTCGCTGAACTTGCCAATGTTCCGTTTTTAGTAATTAACGGTAAAAATTCGGGCGCCTACAGAGATTTGTTTACCGAATAACGAGTCCTATCTCTTTTGTTTGCACGTGAAATAAAGGGGATCCAGAGTTGCCATTTGGCAAAAGGGTTAAGCCTAAATCTTCCTAGCAACGCCGTGAGAACAAAAGTAAGACTAGAGCATCTCGCTGGCTCATTAAAGGTCTTGATAGGGCTTTTTCCAAATATTTGGCATAGAGTCGAGTCGCCGTTGAGTTGTTATAATGTGCGAAGACCTTAATACAGTTACACGTTTCTATCTTACCCATAAGATACTCTGCTACTTATCACTTGTGTCCCGCTGAAGGCCCCCTCCCTTCAGCGGGGCATTTATGGGCGATCTCCTGTTTCTCATCTTAGTTAGTGACTGTCACGTTTCATCAAGTAGGTCCTAGTACAGTCTCCATCAGATATATCGGAGCATGATGAATTATTGCAACATGTACTCTAACGTCATGATAAAAGAAGCCTACTCGGATATTTGTGAGTATCCTGGCTGCTTCGATATATTTATCTGATGACGACAAGGACGTATGTAGGTATTGACTACCGCATGAGACGATAAGAGACAGGAGATCAACAGATTACAGTACTAAGACAGAGCACACTAACACTCGGCTCCATACAAGCTACGCCTTACACAGAGGTAACAAAATTTTAGACAACGTGGTGCCATCAGGCCATCACCATAAATGTAGGTGCAGTAAGAATACATTTGTCACTGCCCTAACTCTTCCCGTCAGTTGACGTAAGAGTCGAGTAAGGAATTGAAATGTCATTAAATATTAATTTAGTCAAGATTGATTATGGGTAGCAGCATCATCATGGATATTACTACGATCGCCATTCCGTGGTAATTACGAGCATTACCTCAGCATACGCATAATTGCTTATAGAAATACCTATACAAGAAGCCTATGGCCAACAGTCGAATGAGATGAAAAACAAAATGTTGAATGCCCCTTAGGAACTATGTTCGAGTAACGCTATAAATCAAATTGTAAGAAATCTCTAACCTCACTGTCATTTTGATATGGTTCTAGATGGTTCCGATTGGTTGGTGTTCCAAGAAACGGAGAAACTAACTCATCATGCTTCACAACCCCGAACTTTGCTCAGTTGTGTTTTAACTCACCGTTTTACTCATCTAATTTCCGTAGCCCGAAACTGCCCAGTCTGCTGCCAATTAGTAAGTTTCGAATGTCCTCGATACAAATTGTTAATTGATACAGCCGGAGGAAACATTGCAAAACTGTTCCCCAATTAAGGGCTGATGTTTGACCGAATCGAATAACGGAAACTTGATTCCGATATACGATTCTGTTTTGAGTTTTTAAGCAATTTTCGGGAGTATAGACTTGCTGCAATTCGATATTTGCCGATCGAAAAATAGTTTTTGCTCTTTATACATTTCAAATTTGTATAGGAAAAAGGTATATGTTGGTATATATTGGCCGTGTGGTGACGGCAGTAAAAATACATTTGTTACTACCCCAACTCCTTCTGCGGGTGTCGTAAGAGTCGACTAAAGGATTGAAAGTCTCACTGACCATTATTTGATAAAAGATTGATGATGGGTAGCAGCAGCGATTATGGGCATTTACCTCCTAATGCGTCTATATGCATAGTTAATAGGAGAGGCCTACGTCCAGCAGTGGACTATCATAGGCTGGTGATGATGATGATGATACGAAAAAGATTGGAGTGCATAATATTTATAGCTGATTTGCTGATGACTTGGTAAAGGTTGCAGGAGTCCGCTGGATGTGGGGCAGGACCGGTCATTGTGGCAATCTTTGGGGGAAGCCTAAAGTCAGCAGTAGACGTCTTTCGGCTGATATGATTAGATATAAATATCCTGAAATAATAATAATGGACAATACTGATGCTAAGGTTCTCTTAGGAGATTACTAAGTTATTCCAAAAAACCTGGGTTATTTTTGAACTGCACGAGGATAGTTTGAAATTCTATAAATATAAGCTTAAAACACGAAATATCCATGTTATGGTAATCATCAGATGAGCTTGTTTACCACCGAAAAAGATACTTGACACACTTTTGACATTAGAGGTGCATCCGGAAAAGCAGGTCACAGCAAAATGAGAAAAGGTAGCATCTTGTGAAGAAACTTGACTTCAACACCTGTATAGGAATATCCTAAATGACCATTGGTGGATCTTACGCCTTTGCAATAAGGGTTACTGTCAGTAAGCTTGAAAAAGGTATTATACGGAAATTCGAGCTAAACCGTTCCACATATATGTGTATATGCGTTTTTAACGTACAGTCACAATCTTATCGTGCACTGTACAGTCTACTATAATAAAAGTACCTACGTAAACTAACAATTACATACGTACCTTTTCATTATAGTAATGTATGGTTTGCCTTTGTCTGTTATGTTGACGATAGTATTTATATAATGTATAGTAAATTTTTTTTAATGACATTTTTTTTACTAAAATGAAGATGTTGGACATTTATGAATAAGGGGTCTTTAATAACCCATTATCTAAAATGTAATCGTTTTGTTTTCCCTCTAGGTTGGGTACTTAAGCATATAAATAACAATTCTACCCATCTCTAAGCTCAAGCTCGTAAAACATATACAATATGAAAAAAAAAAAGAAATAAAATTATACCATTCGTCAGTAAGATCAAAGAAAAATGTGAACATACCTAAAACTTTGCATTATTCCGCTATCACGCACTTTTAGTTTAGAATACAATCTTGGTTTGATTACCTATTGATATAATTTATTAATATCAACGTAAACATATAAATCTGGAAACGTGTCTCACGATATGTGACAGTTGAGACGTCAAATTCTATATAAAGTCAGCCATATTTGTTTACAATGTTCTTGGATTCAAATGAGAATGACGAATAATATTTCAATATGCAAACAATTGCCAATACAAAGTTATGTCATACAAAGCAAGCCGTTAACCCAGAAATGTCAATGAAATATGTCTTTATTACTTTGATATTAAGTTCCATTTGATGCGAACTAATAAAACTGGAGCCGTGGTGCATTAAATGAATTTGCACATAAATCTCTCGCGTCATTGCCACCGAGTGTCACGGGAGCTACGAATGAAGGGAATAGGATTAGCTGTTGTATAAAACAGGAGCCCTACCGCGAAAAACGAAATTCGTAAATTTCGAGGATTTGTCTCGCTCACTCACTCTAATGACGCCTTCGTTTAAGTTACAGAGAAAAATCCACAAAATTTACGAATTTCGATTTTGGTGGTAGTAGGCCAAATAATGATACCGAGTTTAAAAACTGGTAAAAGATGAACAAGGAAATTTGTGTCATTCCTGAGTTGTGGGTATTACTATATGTCTACTCGTACGAGTACGTAAGATGCCCTGAAAATTTCGGGAATTTAATACTTAGGAACGTATATTTGACATGTGTTATACCTCTTTCTTACAAGCATAGTCTCATTATTCGAAAACACTGGCCACATAGAAAAAAAAAACAATGTCCGATTTTCAATTGTTTTTTAAAGTCGTTGAGTCGCTGGTGAAAATGGAGCTGTCCCGCGAAAGTTTTAGAGCAATGATTTATTATGACTTTAAAAGTGGCTTAACACAACAACAATGTGGAGACCGATTAACTATTGCTTTTAGTAGTGAAGCACCTTCAAAGACGACCATATACAGGTGGTATTCGGAATTCCAACGTGGCCGTGTGTCTCTTGCGGATGACGTACGTGAGGGTCGACCGAAAACGGCCGTTACCGATCAAAACATCGATGTTGTTCGCCAACTGATAAAGGAAGATAGGCATGTTACAAATCGGGAGATTCAGGAGACTTTAGGCATTGGAATGAGTCAGGTACAAGTTATTTTATAACAAGAGTTGGGCGTGCGGAAGTTATTTTCCCGGTGGATTCCTCACTTATTATCTGACGACCAGAAAACGGTACGTGTCAATTGGTGCCGCAAAACTTTAAAAAGATTTAATGGAGGAAGCTCAAATGCCGTTTTTAGTATTGTGTCAGGTGACGAATCATGGATTTACGCATATGAGCCTGAATCGAAAAACCAATCTCGAGTTTGGGTTTACGAAGACGAACCGAAGCCGACAAAAGTTGTTCGTTCTCGCAGCACGATCAAAAAAATGGTAGCCACGTTTGTCTCCAAATCGGGTCACGTGGCGACTATCGCTCTTGAAGATCGAAGAACTGTCAATGCCGATTGGTATATAGGCGTTTGTTTACCGATTGTTTTTGCTGAACTGCGAAAAACTAACCCTAACCGCCGTATTATACTACACCATGATAATGCCAGCCCCCACACCGCTCAGAAAACAGACGACTATCTGAAGGGCGAAAACGTCGAATTACTGGACCATCCTCCGTACAGCCCCGACCTAAGTCCCAACGATTTTTTTACTTTCCCGTAAATAAAGAATCGGTTGCGTGGTCAGTGTTTTCAGACCGCGGAAGAAGCAGTCGACGCTTATAAAATGGCCATTTTGTCAACCCCCACTTCAGACTTCAATAACTGTTTTAAAAACTGGTTTCAGAGAATGAAAAAGTGTATTAAACACAAAGGAGAATACTTTGAAAAACAATAAAAGTACTTTTATTTCATTAAAATGCGTATTTTTTCCGATTCCCGAAACTTTCAGGGCAACCTACGTATGTACCTACAAGTAAGTATTTATCTACATCAGTATGTTTACTGTTCCTAGGACCCATAATACAAACTTTGGTATCTAAATAGATGGTACGTGTAAGTTATCCCGGATTTACTAAATTAAGGGGAGGAATGTGAGAATTTTCATAATCAGAATACGAGTACGACACTGAATAAGCACTTTTTATAATACTCCGTATAGACAACGAGTGATAAAACAAACTTACCTCCTCATTCAAAAACGTCTCCCAAGCTAGCAACCCGCTAAGTACTGTTTGTCCCTTTCGGTCTTACCAATATGTCTATAAGAGCAAAAGGGACAAACAATACTTAGCGGCTTATTAAGTAAGGGCGATATTCTCAAATGCTGGAGAACAATGTAGGTGTATCATGTAAGCTTGCCACAGTTATAGCAAAAATAATCTTTGCCAGAGCTCAATAGCTCAATATGTATTTTCCATGAATAGATATACAATAATGTCTTTTTTTGTATACAGGTTGGTCCAAACCTTGACGTCAAAAAATTTTTTTTAGATTCCTCACGTCATGAGCTATCATAATATTATACCCCATGTATGTTAGCCGATTTTTTGTAGTTTTCGAGTTATGAATTTTTGAAAATTTATTTTTGAGAAATTCTGGAATGAACTATTGGGTTTTTTAACTAGTTTCTTTTTGTAAAAGTATTACTACAAATAAAGCATTTACTGACAAAAAAAATAGCGTCCTCACTTTAATACAAGTAGGATAAAAAAATACTAAATTAAAAAAAGGGCAGTCTTTAGATTACCAAAAATCCTTGGGATATGTTTTTTTTTATTTACGTACATTAATACTATTTTGATGCATTTTTAACGTAGAATTTTGAATTTGGTATTTTTATCCTACTTGTATCAAAGTGAGGACGCTAATTTTTGTGTCAGTAAATGCTTTATTTGTAGTAATACTGTTACAAAAAGAAACTAGTTAAAAAGCCCAACAGTTTTTTGTATTAAAAAAATGTTTTCATTCCAGAATTTCTCAAAAAAAATTTTTTAAAAATTTATAACTCGAAAACTACAAAAAATAGGCTAAGGTACATGGGATATATTCTGATAGCTCATGACGTGAGGAATTAAAAAAAAAAAATTTGACGTCAAGGTTTGGACCACCCTGTATATTCAACAAAAACTTCTCACATTTCTCTGTCTGTTCGTGAGTGTATTCAACAAAAATAGTCAAACGGCATAGATGACATCTCAAGATTTCATTTTAAAAAAACTAGGTTTAGCCTAATAGACAATCTGTTTCAACAGTTTTTGCCACACATAAAGATAATGAAAGTATTGTAGGTTATGGATGGTGTGCAAAATTAATACCGTATAGGTTCAACTTAAAAATGCCATATCCAAAAATCTTCAATCATCTAGCGAGCTGTATGCGACGGAGTAACGGATTAACTTCTAAGAAAAGTTGGCAAAATCTATACCTGAATCGTAAATCACCACGACAGGGCTGAAATTAAACTTCAGGCCAACTTACAAGATTTTCTTAAGTGCTTCTAAACTACTTACAGTTATTTTACAAGTAAAGTGCGTAAACTTACGTAGGTACTTTCGTTTCCAGAAGCAAATAATTTATAGGTATAGATTGTCGCTGAACCTCCGATCTACAGAAATTAATTCATAGGAATGTCGCCTTTATTTCACTCTGAATTCGGGTGTTTTTCTCCATCAAGTTTAGTGAGTGCTGCAGATACGATATTCAATAAGTATAGCGGCGAGATCGTTTTATGTTGTTTTAACACAACGATATTTAATGTAACGATATTTATACTCATAATCTCAAACACTTTTATTCCCTATAAACTACTATAAAATGAATAGATGTAAGTAAATCAAATTTTCCATAGTTTTTTCATAATATCCACTTTGTTACCTTCATACAAAGTCTATAAAAGTTGACGACGTAATAGAATATTTTTTTGATCTCTTTTTTTACCTATACGGTTTGATAGAGCTACTAATTCTGAGTAGAGAGAAGATAGATATTTCAAGGTTTAAATAAGTTGGTTTGGTTAAGACAAATAGATTACCCTAATGCTGTGGCGTAGCGTTAGGAATGAGACTTTATACAGACAACCGATTTTAACCCAAGGTCACTCGAGAACTATGTCAAAGTGACATTATAAATCAGATTGCAAGGAATATCTTACTACCTATAATTTTGACAAGGTCCTATAGTGATCTACGGGGTTTCAATAGATTAAATGTATCAAACATACTGTCATACCTCTAGTACACATGGCAAAATTACAAGAGGTCCCTTAGTATCAGATTTATTACTTTCACTTTGATATAATTCCAGAGTGACCTAGGTTTCTCAATAAATAAATAATAAATAAATAAATATCTTGGGACATCGTACACAAATCGACCTAGTCCCACGGTCAGCTCAATTAAGGCTTGTGATGTGGGTACCAAGCGACGATATTATATAATACTACTATACTTAAATACATAGACATTCATGACCGAGGAACAAATATTTGTGATAAATAAATACACAAATAATGCCCTCGCCGGGATTCGAACCCGGAACCTCCAGCTTTGTAGGCAGGGTCACTACCAACTAGGCTAACCCTTTCCGACCGGTTTGATATAATCCTGCAAATTACTTTGCAAAAATCCTGTCACCAAGTAAATTGTATTTTCGAGCTCAAACCTATACCGATCGAATCTGCAGATACTAGCCGACATGTAAAATTAGCAAATACCTTAGGGCGGCCGCATCAGTCAGTCGCAAGACAGCGTTGAAGATGGCGATGTATTTTGGTGGGAGTAGGTGCACATGTAAGTTCGTAATTTCGTATATTTGCGGTAACAAACATTCTATTTATTGAGTGATACTTACTCTTAAAGAGTTAAACGTTTTTATTTAGCACAAATTAGAATAAAATTAAGTGATTTTGTATAAACAATATGCCCGTAAATAATAAGTGCACAAAATTGTAGGTTCGGACGGAGCTCGTCATAAATATTTGCACGGATATGCATAATCGGTCTTGCGCATAAAATGAAACCAAGAAAGATAGTCATATGTTTTGAAGAATTCGTTACATATTTCGTCTAATTCGTTAGGTATATATTTCTTCGTATTTTAATTAGCGTATCCAAGGAACTGGGTTAATAATATCTTGTATTTTCATCTTTGTTAGGCACTCCATAGGTGTCCATACCTAATATCTCTCGAATTGCTTTGGCCTTGCTATTATGAATGTTGCTCTTTTGAACTCTTCTTAAGTTTTGCTTATTCGTGGATGAATGAAGAAAACACATTGTAGAAGGACGTCTAATCTTGATAGTTTCCGGTAAACTTTGCTATGTCTATCTTCGGAAGCTTTACATCATCACTAAAGCTAGGTGCGAGATTACTGCTAATTCTGCTTGTGCACGACGTAGTACTTTCTAGCATAAGCTTTTTAAGTATTTAACCACAAATATTTTCTTGTTTGGCTATTAAAACCCGTTAATTCCGTTCACATCTTTAAATATATTGTTGAATTACTGTGGAAAACTCAATGTGTAGTAAATATCGTTTTTTTTTCTTGTGTGAATATGTATAATGTAATGTAATTTACAGATTCTTCGTTTTTCCCAGTCAGTAAAAGTATATATTGCAAATAGTACTGGTTATTACACGTTGACTCCAAAAAATCGTCGCTTTAATCCATTCATCATATTATTATTAGCATTGATAATACATTTTTATCTTCTCGAAATCATGAAGTGAAAATTTTGATTTTTATTTTCTAATTTACCGTCTAAAAGTAGCTTCCACATTTAAAACTCATTTATTTACGTTTGACATCCATCGTTGGGTCACCAATTTACATAGGTGTGCGAAAATTCAACTCAATCTGCCCAGCAGTAGTGTCGGAGTAAATCGGTTGTAACAGACGGACAGATGGACACGCCAGTGATCCTATGAGTGCTCCGGTTTTTTTCTTCTTGTGGTACGGAACCCTAAAAATATAAGATCGCTTATAATAGGAAGTTTTTTCATAAATAATGTGTTTTATTAATGTTTTTATGCATGTCCATACTAATTTGCAAGATCTTGCATTTACGTATAGATCCTGAACGTCAATACTCAATACTCAATACTCAATCTTTATTGCACTTATAATGTGGTTTACAAGGTGTTACACAGTAAGTTACAGAGACATTATAACCCTGTTGGGCACGGCAATTTTTTTTTGTCGAGAGAGGGAGGCTTATAATTAAAGTAAATTGGTATTCTGGTATCTACGGCACAATTTAAGCGGCTACTAATTAAATATTGGAACTATGTTATTGTTATTACATTTTTTGTTTTGTATGTATTTTTTGTGTTTATAATGATTTTAAGTTATTGCATAGTTTTAGGTTGGTGTATAATTTTATTGTTGTACTATTTTGTAATCTAATATTAAATATGTTATTTGTTCTTGTTTATTCTAATGAATCTTCCATGTATTCTTGTATTGTATAATATGCCTTACTGATGAGAAACTTTTTTACTCTATTAATGAATTTTGTTGTATTGCTTTCTTGTCTGAATGAAACTGGTAGTTTGTTATACAATTTTATTGTCATATCATATGGACCGGATGAGATTAAGTTTAAGCGAGATGGGGGCAAGATTAGTTTATATTTGTGGCGTATTGGGCGTGTAGCAGGTAAGTCATCGCGTTTTGTGTAAAGCTGTTGCTGGTTACGTACAAATTTGCATGCTTCGAGGATATATATGCTTGGTAATGTAAGTATTTCATGTTTTAGGAAGTAAGGTCGGCAGCTATCTGTTTGTTTAACATTTACAAGGATGCGGATCATTTTTTTTTGTAGGGTGAATAACGATAGCATGTCAGTGCTATTGCCCCATAAAACAATCCCGTACTGGAGCCAAGAGTAGGCGTATGCATAGTACGTGATTAAAGCTGTAGAGAGATCGGTAGTTTTTTTTATTTCTCGAAGGGCATAAATAAATTTAGATATTTTTGTGTGGATTTTTTTAACATGGGACTTCCAATTCACATGGGTATCAATATTTATTCCTAATAAGGTAAAGTGGTTAACGACTTCTAGTTCTGTATCATTGTATGTAAAGTTTATAGGCAAGGGTTTTTTTTGATAGGGGTGAAAAGATATAATTTTTGTTTTTAGATAATTAATTTCCAGGTTATGATCGATCATCCAGGTTGAGATTGTGTCCAGGATATGAGTAAGATTAGTGTTTAAGTTAACGTTATTGTGACAAGCAGTAAGTATTGAAATATCGTCAGCAAAGAGCACACATGGTTCTGTTATGATTTTTGGTAGGTCATTAATATATATTAGGAAGAGAAGGCATCCAATTACACTTCCTTGTGGAATTGAAGCCTTCGTAGTTATGCTATTTGATCGGATTTTAAGTATTTCTGTAGTATCGGAGTCAAAGTATTGTATCTCAACTATTTGTTCTCTATTGTTTAGATAAGATGTAAGCCACTTATGGGCTGGACCTCTTATGCCTATTTCATATAATTTATTTAGGAGTATTTTATATTGGACCTTGTCATATGCTTTTGTCATGTCTAGCAGTAAGCCTACAGCATATTGTTTCGCGTTAATTATATTAAAAATTTCCTGTGTATATTTAAATACTGCTAGACTAGTGGACTTATTTTCACGAAAACCATTTTGAGATTCGTCAAAAATTTTGAATTTTTCACAGAAGTCGTATATGCGATTAGTCATTGCCTTTTCAAATACTTTTGAGGTAGTAGGCAGTAGAGCGATTGGTCGATAATTGTTAGGGTCGGATTTAGAGTTTTTTTTATGTATCGGTTTTATTAAAGCTACTTTTAGTTGGTCAGGGAAGGTGCCTTCTTGAAAGGATTGGTTTATTAGAAAACAAAGTGGTGGTGTTAGTTGGTGTGCGCAGAATCTTATGAGGCGTGGTGGTAAGTCATCTAAACCGCAACTATTTTTGTTACTTAGGTTTTTTATTATTTTCAGGACTTCTTGAGGTTGCACAGGGGTAAGGAACATAGTGTTCTCGATAGTCGTGATCACTGGACGGCCAGGAGCAATAACAGGGCTATCGCCGATGGAGGCAAAGAAGTTATTAAAAGTGTCCGCGACGAGTTTAGGGTTAGATGTAAGTGTATTGTTTACGTTAAGTTCGATATTTTTCTGTTTCTGTTTTGATATTTTATTCGTACGTTCATGAATTATCCTCCACATTGTTTTAGTCTTGTTAGTACTTTTATTTATTCTATTTACATAATTAATTTTTTTAGCTAATTTCACTGATTGTTTCAAAATCTTTTCATACTTTTTGTAATGCTTAGTAAGTGTTGGATCCTTAGTTTTAGTAGTCAAAATTTTTAGTAACCGTTTGTTTTGGCAAGATGTTTTAATTCCTACGGTAAGCCAGTGTTTTTTATGGTTTTGCTTTAGTTGTATTTTACGTTTTGGTATGCAAGAATTTAAAATTTCCGTTAAAGTGTCACTAAATATTTTGTAGTTTTGGTTAATATTATTTTTAGTAGTCATTATGTTTTCCCAAATAATTTCAGAGAGGTGTATTTTAAATTTTTCTATGTTATGGTTGTTAAATTTTCTTATTTCTGTATGCCAGATTAGGTGCGTATTTTTCTGGTATGGAATATTAAAATTTAAAAAAGTTGCTGAGTGGTCTGAGAAACCTAAGTCTTCGACATCCGTAAGAATACTGGAGTCTCTGAAGTTTGTAAATATTAAATCTAGACAAGTTGCTACAGTTGAAGTTATTCGCGTTGGTTTTTTTATGTGTTGTGTGAAGTTATATTCCAACATTAAGTTCAATAATTTTTTTGTGGTGTTGTCATTTTTTAAGATATTTATATTTAAGTCGCCGCCTATAATGATTTTGTATTTTGTATATTTTGTATTCACATATTGTAAAAGTAATTCCAATCTACTATAGAATAAATCTTCCTCTCTTTTATTCCAGTACAGTGTTATTATTAATGTATCAAGTTTAGGTAACTCTATTGCACATATTTCAATTACATATTCAATAGACATTGTATATAAATCATCCATAGGAATGGATTTGATGTGGTCCTGCAGAAGTATACAGACTCCACCGCCTCCTCTGGTCTGGCGGCAATAGGATGCAGCTATGTGGTAACCGCTTATATTCACCAAATTTAGTTTATCTTCAGTTAGCCATGACTCGGAAATGCAGATTGCTTGGACTGGTGTGTCTTGGCTTAAATATGCTTCTAACAGGTCGAGCTTGTTGTTAATACTCTGAAAGTTTTGAAAAACAATTTTGAAATTTTGATATTCATCAGTTTCGAAAGGAATTGGTTTTATTCTGTTCTCTATTGTTGTTTATTATTTGCTTCGGGGGGGAGTGGAAAAGGGTATCTTCATGTTTGTCATAGTTTTCGTTACTTGTTGTAGAAGTGTTTTTGTTCGATATTTTCCCATTTATAATTAGTTGTTTGTTCCTTATTATTGCGTGATGTCCATTTTTTCTGGCACTGAACATTTCATCCAAGAGAGCTCTTCTTTCTTTTTGTGATTGGGGATCCAAAAATTCAGTTATGGTGAGTCCGCTCCCTCTGAAGTATTGGCAGTTTTGTAAGATGTACTTTACCATCCGTTTGCTAATCAATTCTATGACGAGGGGTCTGTTTCTGTTATTTTTTCTACCCACACGGTATGAGTCTTCTATATATCCCAACAGGTCCACTTGCTGAATTTCACGGAAACATTGGATGATTCTACTATTTAGTTCTTGTTCTGATTCATTGAAGTTTTCAGCAAAATTGTAAATTACTATTTTCTTGGAGTTACTTTCAGGTATGCAGTTATGTTTAGACGGATTTGCGATTTGGGTTTCCGATTTAAATCTGGCTTCTAGGTTTTTTATGTCTTGTTTTAGTTGGTCATTTTGTATTGTTAATGTATGGATTTTGCAGTTAACATTGCTAATTTCTTCTTTCCTCAAATTATTTTGCAGTTGCAGGGCATCGGTTTCAAGGGATATTTCATTCTTAAGTTTCGTGATTGCCTTTGTAATTTCAGTTTGTATGGTGGTTTTCAGTTCTTGTATGATAGTACTATTATTTTCTTTCAGGCGCCGGGTTATCATTTCACCTAAGTTTTGTAAGGTAAGGTCTACTTGCGGTTCAGGTCCTGGTAGGTGACAGTCCGAGCGTGTATTATCTCCTGACATCGTGTCATCCAAGCGAATTGTGTCGCCTGACAGGGTGAAGGCGTCGGAGTTGTTTGTTTCATTATTAGCATTGTTTGTCTTTTTTCTCTTTGTTACGTAGTCAATTTGTGGCGATATCGGCTCTTGTGGGGCATATTCCCTGTCTCTTTGCCGCACAGGGGTGTTGGTGTTATCCGTTTTGGGCATATTACAGCGACAGGCTTGACATTTCCAGTAAATTTTTTGCTCTATCTGCATTGTTTTCTCAAACTGATGAGACGAAACATTTGCACATTGTAAATCGTAGCTTTTCGAGCATAGGGAACATGTTAAGTTTGCCCTATCAGGTAGTTTCTTGTGGCAGCCATCGCATATGTCAGACATTGTATATTGTTTTCGTAGCTCTTCTTACACTTGTAGGTAAAACTCATAAACTTCAAATATTATGTTACAGTTATACTGTATTATTTATTATTAGAATAGAATAAGAATGTCGTGTATAGGTCACTAGAGTTCACTTAGGTAGTACGCAGAAAGCTTCAATTTTTTCTAGGAACCGTAAGCAGCGGCGTACGTCGTGTTCAGTAAGGGCGTATGCGCCGCAGGATTTTATACAACATACGCGTTAAATTGAGACAGTCACTAGTTCCGCGCACTTGTGGCTATTGTTCACTAAGTTTTTGTTATTTGTCACTTTCGTGCATGCGATTTTTTTAATGATAAAAGGCAATTCGATTTTTTTAATTATTTTTTACAAGTATACGAAGATAATTTAAAACGATCTACATAAATTTTTCATAAGATTTTAGAAAATGTTTGTCTCGGTCGTAAAGGGCTAAAGAGGCTAGGGATAGGTTATACGAGTAAATACCATAATTAATTCTTATTCATCTTTGTCCTAAGGGATTATGTGCTATAGAAATATTTCATAAATATTTTTAGCTAACTCTTCGTGTGTATGATAAGGATCCGTACAATAGGATATTGAACTGAAATTAATTCATTAAGTAATTTGAATTAAAATCCGTTGTACTGTTCCTTAGCAACCACATGCGAGGGGTTAAAGATTCGGCCATTCATACAGTACTTTTTCGATAAAACAAAAGACGTATTTCTAGATGAGCATAAATGGTATAAGTATAAAATAACTGAATACGCTCGAAATTTACTATTTAAAATGAATAATAATTCCTCAACATATAAAAACCCCAAAAACCCGACCGAGCATTTTCCTAATTAACGAATCCTTGTCATCATAAAAAATTGCTGCTGGCAGCGCTGAATATTATATTAATAATTGGAAAAATCTGATTTATTTGCTGCTGTACACGATAGGGGTTCATTTGTAGTAAAACACTGCGTAAATCACAAAACTATAATACACACAAAACTATATTACACAACAATAATAAAACAATTTAGGTAAATAGGCAAATTAAAATGCAGAAGCACAAAAACTAACTTTTTTTCACTTGACGTCTCATAGCGAACTGAGCGTCTTTTGTTTTTTCAGGCACGGCCTACTAGAATGTGGCGGCCAGTGCACAGAGGTTTTATACCTTTTATTAAGAGTAATAAAATCAGGAGGCACCCGTTACACTCTCCCCCCAGTGTTGCGCTAGCAGCACTCATCTTTCGATAATATCCGAACGACGCGCGACACTGAACGCTTGAAAATACCTGACTTCGTTTTCACAAGTACGACTCTTACTCGTTTATCTTTTCCCGGGAATATTTCTTGTATTACACCACGAGGCCATATATTTCTTGGACCGTCCGGGTCTGCAATTAATACAAGATCACCAACTTTTAATGATTCTTGCTCTTTTGTCCATTTCTGTCGTGGTAGCATCTCCGGCAAAACTTCTTTCACCCATCTATTCCAATACATATCTGCAAGCCTTTGTGATATTCGCCACTGTTTTCGTAGATGTAAATCAGAGTCGGTAAACATCCCCTGAACTGGTAATGAGGATGATGTTGTCAGAAGGAAATGATTTGGCGTTATAGACTCATTACTGCCTGGTTCGACTGTGACATGGGTCAATGGTCGACTATTAACCATACTCTCAACTTCTGTCATTAATGTTGCCAACGTCTCGTCGCGAGGTGAACGTTCTTTAAGAATGACTTTGAGGGTAATTTTGATACTCCGGATCAGGCGTTCCCATGCTCCTCCCCAATGAGGGCTAGCTGGCGGAATAAAAGACCAATGAATCTCATTGTTTATACCCAAAGCTAATCTTTTAAGCTTTTCGTGATCAATGTCTTCGTAAGAGCGTTTCAGTTCCATACTAGCGCCTCTCAAATTCGTTCCATTATCTGAATAAAGATGCTTCGGCCATCCTCGTCTTGCAGCCATTCGCCGCAGAGCCATTATCAATGAATCGGTTGTAAGCGAATTCACTATTTCAATGTGTACGGCGCGTACTGTTAAGCATGTAAACAACACTCCGTATCTCTTTTCTTTGCGCCTACCTACAGTGACCTCCATAGGCCCAAACAGATCTAATCCTGTATGAGTAAATGGCCGCTGGTGATGAGCCATTCTAGCTGCAGGTAAGTCACCCATTCGGGGTACTATCGGTTGGGCCTTTCGTATTCTACAGAAGAAGCACCGCTTTTCTACATATTTCACAGTAGGTCTTATTTGCAGAAGCCAGTAACGTTATTTTAACTCATTCACCACCATTTCTTGACTACCATGCGCTGCCCGTACATGAAAATGGTGGACAATTAGTCGAGCTAAAGGGTGGCGCCCATCAAGAATAATCGGTCTCTTAGTTTCCATTGGTATATCCTGAACCGCGTCAATCCGTCCTCCAACTCGCAATATCTTGTGTTCATCCAAATACGGAGTTAAGGTTTGAAGTCTACTACTTCGTTCTAGAACTTTCCCAGTTTGGAATGCATCAACTTCTTCGGCAAATGATTCTCTTTGAGCTTGTCGAATTAGTAATCGTTCAGCTTGTTCCATTAATATTGAATCATCGACGTCAGGTAATTTCTTACATCTTTGAATAAA
>JALPQI010006620.1:0-60886 GCA_025490895.1 Thaumatotibia leucotreta | reverse complement strand
GGTATAAAAGCGTGTTTACTTTCTATGCACCTCGCTCGCGCCAATATCATGTTTAAATTGGTATTGGCTGTTGTCTTTTATATAGGGTGTTTGGGATAACGATGTAGGAATTTCTGGAGGTGGTAAAGGAGACTAATTGGAAGAGTTTGAACCCTATTTGTGACAGTTTTTTTTAAATCACGTTTTTCAAAATGTTTAGTTTTATACCAAAAATTTACTTAAAAAGTTAAATTTAAAACAAAATATGCAATAAATAGCATTGATTTTTTTATAATTAACGTAACAATTAGTTGAGTAATAAATAAAAAAAAAATAACTCCCACTTGCCACACACAACATTTTTTTAAATAATTTTTCTAGTTCGTCATTACTGATTTCTAATAGTAAATTAAACTTTATCGGCCTGTGAAAAAAAAGTAGTCGGGATATGAGTCTTAAAAACATGCTTGCTTTTCTAGGTTTTGATTACAAAAAAGTACAACAAAATAGTAATTAGTTTAAAAGTTATCGTCGATCAATTGTTGAACGCCGTCACCAAACAAAATAAGTTTCTTGTAGTTAGTATGCAAGTGTGACTTCAATATTTTTTTTGTTCAGGGTTCAAACTCTTCCAATTAGTCTCCTTTACCACCACCAGAATTTCCTACATCGTTATCCCAAACACCCTGTATAATAAGAATAGTTGCTTTGTGATTGTCACTAAATTGTTAATTTTCTATTTTATTATTATTGTTAAAATCATGACGTTTAGAGACCTTTTACATCTCTAAATCTTAATTTCTTTTTATTCTGACAACTAGAGGCCTTTACATCTCTAGTAGTACAGATATAGGTGCTTAATAATATTGTGAACTTGTACAATAATTATTATTTTTGTTTATGATTATGATCCTTTATTTATTTCTCTTTTATTTTAAATGTCTATAAACATATTTTTTTTGTAATAAATTCTTTAATGCATGTTATTTTAATAAGATGTATTTATTATAATACGTCCACCTGAGTTTCTTACTGGTTCTTCTCAGGAACGGTGTAGGGTTTGAACCAGTAGTAGATTTTTTCTCTCTTGATAAAATGTCAGACGATTCGAAAATGCTTATTAATAAGCTTACTTGAATAAAGAATAGTTTGACTTTGACTTGAATATGCGAGTGCGAGTGAGCCGGATATAAAGTAAACTGTCGTTAATAACGCCGCGCAAGCTCATGGTAGGTACACCGGGACCCGTGGAGCTCGAGCCAATCGCCTCCTGGCGATTGTCCGCGGTCGGGGAAATCAGGATATTACTGCTACAATTATTGTGGAAAACATTAAGAACGTAGCTATTAATATCGACAGTCGACAGCAAAAGGTCTGAAAATTACAAAGTAAGTACAGTCACAGGCGAAATATGTAAGGTGTGTATACTCGAGTATAAGAACAATTAAACAAAAACTATTTTTAAATCCTACAAGATCTTGGCACACTTCTGATAGACGGTGTAGTTGATTTGATTGTTTTATTCTACAGTCAGAAACAAAATAAGGTGTACACAAATTGTTCAATAATATGTCCCAGTGCACTCTGATTCTGTGTAATAAGAACGTCGTAACATATTTAAGAGCGGATTCTGTCGATACTTATTTTTCCAGTTGACTGTACAAGAAATGACCTCAAGTCTAAATCAGTTGACTAATACGGATGCGACCAATTGCATAGGTACTAATGGTCAAAAATATGTTTCAGTGCATTTTAATTCTGCGTAATAAGAACGTTATAACATATTTATAAGAGAATTCCTAGGATACATAATTATTTTTGCACTTGACCTAGAGTATGATTAGGGCTATACAAAGTTCTAAAAGCAGGTTATAATTATGTATGATCACCCATTTCATTGAATTAAAATATTCGTTCATAAAATACCCATTAATTCCCTGAACTAATGGATGTGTTTCACATTATGGAATACTTCTAGGGTAAATAATAATGCACGCTTATCGCGTAGATCCTAGTTTCGTAGACAAGCTACAGCCGGTACTACGAGACATCCTTGCTACGAGCGTAGCACTCAGTGTGTGAACTATGGTCTATAGTTTTATACTTATTACCGCACTGTAAAAGTGACGTTTTTCACAGTATCATAAATTCATAATTCTTGATATTATTACTTAACGTAACGGAAAAATGTGGTAAAATAATTTATTTATAATTATTATGTCTTTGCCATTAGCATTACCATTGTCATGTCTCCTGATCGGAAAATTTACTTTAAAAAAGTAAATAGAAAACCGTTATTAGCCCTGGAGGGGGAAACATTCTGTGTTGAGATTCTTATTATATATAACAATCTAAATTCGAGTTCAAGAAATTAATTCCTTAGATTTTCTTTGTGATATTTTATTCTAAATAAATAATGTAAAAATATTACAATACAGGATTTTAGTAAAATGGTGATACAAAATAAAAATAAAACATGAATCAATAAATTATTTTGAACAACTTTTACTATGGGACCAAATATGATAACACAAGAAAAATTCGGTGCTTTCATACATTTTGGCCAACCTACGAGTATCTTAGCCCATTTCTAGGGAACAACATCAACAGAAGTATGCAAGGATCCTAGTATGTGGCGTTCTGTATTTTCTGCCTACCCCAATAGGATACAGGCCTGAGTATATGTATTTATGTATGTAACCATAGAGGTGTCGTTTTTTTCTTGAGTTTTCATATTTGGTACCATAGTAAAAGTTGTTCAATGTAATTAATTGACTCATATTTTATCATCTTGTATCACCATCTTTGTAACACCCTGTATCAGGGATCGGAACCGGTTTTTTATAAAGACCTCGAAATAGCTAAATAATTTTAAATGTTTTACACTTTTTATGTATTTATCAACATTTTATGTAATTATTAACATCGTATTTTTTAATAACTCCATTAACAAAAAATAAATAAACCGAAGAACGGAATTCGAACCGTTCTTTTGTATGGAGCAAAAACCGTAATGCGATGTCTGCCCTGTATAGTCAAAGTTCAAATCCAATGTGCCATTGGATTTTCATAATGCTGCTCTGAACTGGAAATTATAGTTTAATTAAGTCTTATATCATATTTAGAAGTGACAATTTCAAAGTATCTATTATTGTATGAATACTATTAATACACGAGATAGGACGATAGAGTATTAAATCATTGAATATTCACATGTTGGACACAAACAGATATGTACGTAGGTACAGTCACGTCTAATAATATGTATACATTTCGGAACGTATGTCAAAGGCATAAGGATCAAAATCGTATACATAATATTAGAGCCGACCGTATACATATGTATATCTGTGATATATGTTTTCCTTATAAACCGACACTTAATTGGTACCAGAAGTCTTATCTTAACTGTCACTACCGCCATTATGAAATCTCGCAAAAAACAAGCATCGCACCGGCGCAGGCGCAAAAGTGGGTCACAAGTGAAAGACAGTACCTTGTCACTCTCACTCGCTCGACGCTTTTAACCCACCGACTGTTAGATACCATATTGCGACAAAGTTCTAATTCAGTTTTTGTTTTTTTTTTTGTTACTACAGAGTGCGTGCGGAAAGTAGAGGCATCTGGCGACAAGGCATGTCTATATATGTCGCGTGTCTTCTCTTTCCAAACAAACTCTATCTGTATCAGAATTAACAGTAAACTAATTTACACTTTAAGCCGTACTTGTTTAAGTATATTTTGAGTTCTAGGGAAAATTTTGAGAGAATTTTAAGAGAATGAAGTTGGGTTTTTCGGGGATATCGCCACAGCTCCGACAGCCGTGATCGTCTAGTGGTTAGGACCCTACGTTGTGGCCGTAGTAACCCAGGTTCGAATCCTGGTCACGGCAGTGATTACACTGTCACGGCGGAGTGCATTTTTTGGTGTAATGCAAAAAAATATTAAAATTTTAAAAAGCTCTACTAGTTTAATTTGACCACTTTATTTGATTACATGGATCACCATTTTATTTCATTTTCCTTCGATTGAAAGTTGATTAATCAAAAAAAAACATTTTAATTTATTTTACATGAAGATGCAATCATGCATGTTTGTATGAGATTAAACGAACAGGCCTACTAACGCGAAAATCGAAATTCGTAAATTTCGAGCATTTTTCTCTGTCGCTCCAACGAAGGCGTCATTAGAGTGAGACAGACAAATCCTCCAAATTTGCGGATTTCGAAGTTCGCGGTAGGGCCGCAGCTACACCCTTTATTTGCTGACCATGTTTATATTCTTATCGTATTTTACAACTGTTTTTTGAGACAAGTATTCCGCAAAAAAGTAGCGCTCTTAACTGTTGATTTATTCTAGCAAGCCAGTTTATATTAGTGGCATACAAACACCCGGCTCGTCATGGTAAGCGGTAACTGTAGTCCATGGACGCTGACAATAAGAGAAACAGTCGTTTTTACAATTGTCACACCTGTCACCATGGTCAAATAGGGGCCTGCCAATCAAAATACAACCTGCCTTAATTATCGTTCATGTAGGGTTAGCACATGATTTAAACGACAGTACCTCGAGGCGATGTAGACTATACCTCTTTTATTGACATAGAGGTATATGTATATACTGTTGCACCGATCATGTGTTAAGCCTACTGCCCTAACGCAGGAAGGAAATCATTAATCACAAAGGCAGGTTAGATTCCTTTTGGCTTCTACATTTTTCTCACTGCAATCTTATTACTCGTAAAACTATTTAAAAAAATACTTTATTTTAAATATTTGATGTCATATACCAAAGTGAAAAAACTGGCCAAGTGTGATTCGGACTCGCGCGCGAAGGGTTCCGTACCATTATCAATTTATTATTAAAAAAATACAGTTAAATCAACCTACCTCAAAAACTAAAAGAGATAATTTAATCAAACCAAAAATCGTTGATAGAGTTTATTAATGTGCATAACATATATTTTTTTTAGAATTTTATATTGCGTAGTTTAAAAAATAGAGGGGGGGGACACATTTTTCAGACTTTGAGAGCTGATATCTCGAAAACGATTTGCTTAAATTTAAATAAGATTTATAAACCTTCATATCATTTTCAAAGACCTTTCTATTAATACCCCACACGCTTATATACAACTAAAAAAAAAATTCTATCCCTCAGTTACATGTATGGAGGGCCCCCACCCCAATGGTTTTTTTTACAATTTAGTATCATAATCCTATAGCGGTTCATACAACACATATCCTTACCAAATTTCGTTACTGTAGCATTTATAGTTTCCGAGTAAATCAGCTGTGACAGACGGACAGACGGACAGACGGACATGACGAATCTATAAGGGTTCCGTTTTTGCCATTTTGGCTACGGAACCCTAAAAACCGAAGTTTACCAACGGGTTTGAACCCACGTCCTTAGCTTTTAATGTTGGAGTGACCAAGACTGTTAAACATCAGACAATAGACTCTAAGGCTTCATCAAAAAAGGTGTATTCTCAATGTGCCATTATTTCCCTCTTGTAACGTCACGGCTAACGCTGAAAGCTCGCGAATGTATTATACCCGACAATTTGTCAAAGTCACTTTATATTCAGGCTTCTATAAAAAACCTATCAAAGTTATTGCGATAATAAATTACTCGGATATTTTTATTGGAACAATTTTACTTCAAGTGCTGAAGTCGATGATTCTTCAAGAAAGTATTGTATGGAAATGAAATCACCGGCTTTCAAAAGAACTTTCAAACTGAAATTTTCTTTAGTTCTTAGCTTTGGTCTAGACGTAGAGTAAAGTTCATATTTTTAGATGTCTAACTAACAGCGTGGTAATTTGGTGACAGCAGTAAGAATACATTTGTTACCACCCCAACTCTTCCCGTGGGTGTCGTAAGAGTCGACTAATGGATTTGAAGTATCGCTAACTATTTATTAATTAACGATTGATGATAGGCACTACAGGCAGCAGCATGTTAAAAATATAAAAGTAAAACAAAATTATTTTTATTTTTATAATTATATTTTTGTAATTTAATATTTACACAACAAAACAACTTAATAACTAGAGCTTGCTATAAGATACCGCGTAATTCCGGTGAATCAGATAATCTAATCTATATTACAAATCAGTATTTGAATTATCTTCGGCGATAACACTAATGAATGAAAACAGCTAAATAATAATGAGTAGACTTGCAATTATGATTGTCTTCTATGACAAATCTAATTATTTGTTTCATATTTATATATGACTGTCAGACATTACGTTCCCAAGTTAACGACGGTCTCATAATTATCTACATACAACTTGAGTGTCCTATTTTCAGATGGAACACTAATAAAGTTGGTTGACTAGTATTCTACGGAGTAACATAAACTCGTTTCGTAGTGTCTACAGGGACTGCAAACTCAATAATGTGATAGAACCAATAGAAAAAAGAGAAGATATCAATATTCAGGCTAATCTTAAGTCTTCAAGCCAAGTCAAAATCAAACTATTCTTTATTCAAGTAGCAAATAAGCAATTTTCGAATCGTCTGACACTATCAAGAGAAAAAAAATCTACACTTATTGAATTTCAATAAATAATAAGTACCATAACCCAGACATACAAAGATCGATTGAATCCCACGATACGCTTAATCCTGAGATCTTCAGCTGCTTGTCAGATAAATTCAACAACTATCAAGCACGATTTCACCAAAATTTTATCACACTTGTCCAGTGTCAGTGGAGAGTAAGCGTTATTCTTCGAATAAAGTTTGGTTAAATCGAGCCTTAAACAGTTTAAGATTAAAATATCCATCACTGATGCCTATCAACTTGAGTGTTTCCCTGTGCCACTAGAAGAAATGATGTTTATCATAGTACGCCAGGTCCGACAGTCTTCGTGGCCTCTTTCTCAATTTTTCTGAAGTCCATGGGCAGACCGTGGGCTGCTGCGGTGAAGGTAGATCGAGGGTCCAGCTCCAGAGGGTCATGTTGCTGGTGGACCTCGTACTGGGAGAGGATCAGGGCTAGAACCACCTTGGCGTGGAGCTGACCGGCCTTCAGTCCTGTGAAGAATAAATAATATTAATGGGATACCTTTGTGAGGTGTAGAGGCAACATATAGAGATATCCATTGGATTTTGATTTCTATCACAGAGCCATTAACGAAGAAATTTACCAGCATAAAAGACTAGACAGAAACATAATAACGCTCATTAAAGCATTCGGAACCACAAATATTTTTCCTAAAGAGTCATTACTGACGTGTTACATTGTACATAAAATAACAACAAACGTAGTTTCCTAAAGTTTCCTTTATGTCATGCTAGCAGTGCAAAATGGGCATCATATATTCCGCTGTCAGGAAGTAATAAATTTAATAACATTACGCTGGCTCATCAAATCACGGCAGATAAGCAAACCGATGACTTGCTGTCATCGATCGCAATATGTGTACGTATCTACCAAATATATCAGAGCGGCCACGGTGCTCAAAAATATCTAAACATGCACTGTAATGCCACGACAATAGAATCTATTGTCTGATCTGATCATCTGATGTCTGCTCAGATACTTGTATTTTAAGCGACTCTGGTCTGTACAACAATATACTTGCATAATAAACTTGTTCACTTTTAGACTTTTAGGACGCACGTGGTACAATTATTTTTACTAGTTTGACTTAAAACTATTGAGCACCCGATATTTCCGCACTGTTGAAAATGCCATCTTCACGAAGTCCAGACATTTGCAACAAACAATGCCAAATATCAGGTGGCGTACATGGTAAATCCCGTTTATCATACTACTTGTAATAAAGTAAATTACTATGTTAGCTTAAAAATATCACAAATATTTTTATCATAAAATGGTCCTCAGTTCAGAGGGCTTAACCTATTCAGTCCAGAAGTAACAGTTCCAGTACATACCGACACACATCCTGGGTCCGGCTCCGAAGGGGATGTACGCGTCAGGCAGGACTTGGCCCTCGTCATGCCGGCTCGGGTCGTAGATGTCCGGCTTGTCGAAGTGCTTTGGGTCCCCTTGGAGCCCGTACAGGGAGATGTAGATGGCAGTGCCCTTCTCTATCGTCACGTTGGTGCCGGGAATCTGCATCGAAATATTTCCCCATTAGGGTTTTTGGGATGGTGATGGATTGAGTATACTCTTCAAAGAGCACAAAACAACGTTAGTATCGCCTTTGAGTGGAAGCCTCAAGAGAAAGCGAGCTCGTGGTCGTAAACGTACACACGTGGAAAAGAAGTGTGGAGAGCTAATTGCGAGCCGTAGGTATGACCTGGAGCGAAGCCAAGAAGGTTGCTCAAGATAGAAAGGCGTTGAAGGATCTTGTGGAGGCCCTATGCACCTACGAGGTGCCCTAGGAACTACAAAAACATAGGGTTTAAAGGGCAAACAGACTCAGTCACAAAATGTTGGCACAAGAAAGAAAGAGCTGGATAACAATTTTATGAAGATGGACGATATTGGGGATTAAATTGACTTCGCAAAGAACAAATCAAACCCAGCTGATACTGGTATAATAGCTTTTTCTTCGTCGCCAAAGATTTTATATTCGTAGAGGGTGCAAACAGTCAATTTAAAGTAGCTGAGCCCCTATATATTACTATAATTTTTCCTCCAGCTAGTCTTACTCCTTATTTATTGACCTTCACCTTATAGTCTTCTCTAGCTACTCTGTCGACCGTGGACACTGGCGGGTGCAGTCTCACGCCTTCGGCCACGCACTGGTCCAGGTATTTCATTGCTTTGAATCTGTAACACAATATGGAGACTCTCAAAACAAATTTTTCCATACTTGTTATATGTAAGTAAGACAGTAATCAAAACAAAAGAATACTAGATTTATTGAACGTGAATAAGAAAGTTTTATCGACATTATTTTCTTAAAAACTTTAGGATTTCGCTTTTTTTTGAGACTATTTATCTAATAGTCAGGAGTTCCAGTTTCAGCAGCACTAAACTATTTTTCTTTTTTTAATTCCTTTATACCACAATGCTTACGATAGAAAAAAAATACTGCAAAAAACTCTGGCTGTCGCGGTATTCGAATCCACATGCTCTGTATTGTCAGTCCAACGTGCTTCTAATTAATTAATTTCTACATAATAATGATGTTTACATACCCTTCATAAGTCCATCCATGTTGGTCCACAGCTTGCTTTATATCCTCCCTCGCTCTCTGCTGGCAGTCCGCATGTCTGGCCAGTTCCATCAGAGTGAAGGCGGCCGTGGTCGCGCTGGATTCGAATCCGCTGAAGAAAGTCCCGGACTGGAAGAGCAGGTTGTCTCCGGAGAACTCTGAGGAAGAAAAATTGGTCGTCTTCAAGATCTATTAGATGTAGAAGAATGAGGAATATGAATATCTTATTTTATAGCACAGAAATGGCACAAACGGTTTTCTTTTAACACAGGTCAAAATACAAGCACAGACCAACTAAACTGAAGTGGCAGTGGACGGGGTACATTGCAAGTAGAACCGATGGCCGTTGAGCTTCTCAAGGTTTTCGAGTAGCGGCCACGAAGGCACAGCGTGTCCAGACCCCCACTAGGTGGACTGTTGATCTAGTGAAGGTCGCAGGAGTCCACTGGATGCGGGTGGCGCAGGACCGGTCATTGTGGCAATCTTGGGGTATTATGTTCAGCAGTAGACGTCTTTCGACTGATATGACGATGATCAAAATTACCAACTCACCATACAAAGGATTCTGCGGTCCGTTCTTAAGCTGCACAATCGTATCGATGTAATCTCCAGTCTTCTCGCCAGTTCTCTCGCGGTCGGCCACCGCCTGCCAGAAGACCTTCCGGACGAACTGCGAGTTGAATAGGAGAGGGGACCCCACCAGGTCCACCAGTTCCGGCATAAAGAACACAGAGACCAGCGCCAACATGCGCTTGAAGCCGTGGAAGAACTCCGCAACTGTAAAAATAAGATAAACCCACAATGAATACCATGCTTTTAGTACAGGAGGGTGATCCTCCGTGAATCGTTTTAACCGCTCAGATTCATCATAGTCGTCCCGCGATTATTACCACAGCGGAAGAACGAGTAACAACAACAATGATTACGGTAGACTTGGTATTGGTACTGGATTAAGTTTACATTAAAATAACATTCTTAGGGTCATCTTGTAACAATACTTGTCGAAACTGGCCGAAACAATGACGAGCAAAAACGTCGTACAAAAGTCGAATATTCATCCAGGAAATATAGATATAGACCATGCTGCAGGCCGACCTTTTAGAAGGTATTTTCTTTTTATAAATAGGTAAATATAAAATTGTATATATTGTAATTTTTTATCTTACTTTAGTATTTAATAAATTTAAATACCTTCTCTGTATTAATTAGCAAAAAATATATTATTTTCCTTAAAAAAAAGTTATCCATGAATATAAAAATAATTAATTAAATTTAGAAACCAGACAAAATACGTCCTTAAAAGAAATCTCCGACAGGCAACTTTAGGGTAGTCGTAGCGTAGGTAATTTAACTGTAAAAAAGATATTCTGTATTTAAAACTTACATATGTGATACAAAGCGACGCGACGCGACAATTAGGCGTGTTAGCGTTACGGTGAATGAAGTTAACAACTTGGTTAAAATTGTGTTTTTTATAAAAGACTACTAAATATTTTGTGATTCAATCGTCAGCAAAATTGCTGTCACTAGAAAAGTCAATGAAAACTAATAGCAATTTTTATTATGCTCTTTTAGATTCTCTACTGAAGATCTATAGTGGTAAATTTAATTCGGAATATTGTGAATTTATCGGCAAAATTTAGGACGAATGTTTAAGTAGTTTTTCAATGAAATAAATAAATGATTTTATAAAGGTTTTATGTTTAACTGGCTTATAAAATTTATAAAGTAAGTTGAGTATGAAATATGAATCGATAATTTTTAGCTTTTGTTGCAGCAATAATAAATAATATATTATGTTTTACTAACTTTCGGTTTTAGAACTTTTTATGGTGCCGCCTCACTGTTATAAAAGTGATCGAAAAGAAAATATCAAGATGAATATAAACTACTCACCAGCCTGTGTAAACTCTCCGTTAGGATTATTGAAGGAATCAGTCCGACTGCCGAGCGCGACGCACGCGATCAAATCCGTCGCGTACTTGTAGCTCAACTCCTGCGCATCCAGCTTAGCGCTCCTCTGCTTCTCTATGTACTCCACCATGGGCTCGCCCGTCTTCAACATATACGGCAACATCTGCTTCAGTTTTGACTTCGTCAGAGTCGGGGAGATCTTCTGCCTCAGATATTTCCACGCCGGATTCCGAATACCGAAAAGATTCTTCATCCCGATACTGTCTTTTTGGGTGTTCCCGGCGAAATTCCTATCTGAGAACTTTTCGAAGTCTTTGATCAGGATTTGCTTGATCACATCGGGGTCTCGAAGGAGAAGGCAAGGTTTGTGGAAGATGTAGAAACCGAGGAAAGGTGCGTTGCTGCGTGCTTTTCTGTAGAGTTCCCCAAGGTGCCATCCTGGTGCCGATCGGAAGAGAATGCCTTCTTTAAAGTCCCCGAAGAGCCAGTGAGTTGAAGGCAGCTGCTCTACCCCGCGATTTGTCCAATAGGACAATTTTCTGCGGCAGTAGAGGTAGCATCCTACCACAACAGTGACAACTGTTGCTGCAATAACGGTGCTTAACGAGTCCATGGCTGGCGGTGAATGTGGCGACCAAGCGAATGTTCCCATATTTAATGGTAGTTACAGGAAAAAGATATCTAGCCATGGTACTTATCTGTTTATCAATGAATCTGTATATCTTTATATCAACCTTAATTGAATGCTATTATGCTTAATATTTGGGTGATATCTATTTCGATTTGACTATCTGTAAATCAATAGATTTTAATTTTTATCATCATTTCAATTAATTATATCATAATAGTGATAGATGATTTTTGTAAAACAATGGCTATCATATTGACGAGTTATCTTCACGTGATGATGCTTTTGTCAAAAGCGCCGTATAACAGGAAATAAAAATAATAGCATTATCTTATAATGATAATATCAGATTAATTAAAGATTGAGCTTTATTAGGGAAAAAATCGTTGATGATCAGAGATTAAATAAGCTAATTGTCAGATTAGTTAGATATATTTTTGCATTTTGTATTTCCCCACTACGTAACAGTTACGTATTTCACCTGGAGTGAATCCGTTGAGTGTTTTGTGTTACGATGATAGTAAAATATGAAATAGAGCTCAAACTCGTGCCAACCTTGACTTGATAAATCATAGATAAAACAAATTGTTTATTAATACCCTGATATTTATCTTGATTTTCAATATAAACAATATTTTGTTTCATAAACAGACAAGAAAAGCAAGCACAAAGAAATGTTGACATTGTATTGTGATCCAAATCGGTCAATCAATTCTAGGGCCGGCAACGTAAGTCCGTACGAAGGATGATTCATGGATCCATACAGGTAAGTACACTTATGTTTGCTAGATGCTACAGGACTATTTTGAGAAGCATAAGAGCACCTACTTAGTGAGTAAAGTTATATTTGAATTTTCGACAGTGATTTTGGTTCATGAAAATAATGAGGAATATTCTAATATAACCACTTCTGTGTCTACCCCTCTTTTATTTATCTCCTTCAAAATTTTGAATTTAATATGAATAAAAAAAGAAAACTTTCATAACTGAGAAACAAATAAATTGATGATAATATTTCCTTTACTCATATATTTTCTTTTTTATTCATATATTGGTAAGCACACGAAGAGATGCCCTCGCCAAAATTCGACCCCGGGACCTCTAGCTTTGGCCAGGGATGGGTATCTAAGGAAGCAATTCCTCTCTACTTCTCGTAACTTTCCATTAACTGGGTTCATTCCTTTGACCAAAGAATTGGATCCTATCATAAAAAGCTTGTGCTTATTTTCATCCACAGCGCGAATAGCTAAATAATTCACTGGGTAACCCAGTACCAGGAGGTCTGATATTATAATAAACAGAAAACGAATATTGTTAATTAAGGATCATAATTAATATGAATTTTAATTAATCAGATTCTTTTGAATCGTCAGACAAAATAAAAAGTATATAAAACTAGTATCATACTGCAGTGATATCTGTTAATGAATTATTTGCAAAGTTGTCATTTAAGTTTTTTTCACGCAAATCAAAAATAGTTTCTGTAATTTATATATATATATGTATAAGTCATTTTACCGAATATCGGTTCCCAAAATAACGTATCGCTAAATTTCATTTCGCTGAAATATCACTTGCCAACTGTAAGGTTTTGCACACGTATCTTTCGCATATTTTCATATTCCAACTTCAATAACGTAGTTTGCAAATGAAAATACGGCCAAATGAAAGTTGGTAAGTAATCATTTGGCAAATTATAGTATGCCAAGTGAATAAGTATTTGCGAAAAGTTAGTTGGCATGTGATATTGGCTAAATGAAATTCTGCAATAAGGCAGGTTGCCGAAAATTTACTGCATTATTTTGTCATACTTAGTGATGACCCACTTAACGGTAAACTCAGTAACCCTGCTGAACAGAATCCATAAAAACGTAAGCAATGGATCCTTGAAGTTGTTTCTATCCTTGGAAGTTACAGTACGCCTGTGCAACCCGACCTTATGCTAAATAGTAACTATTCGAATCTCCGTAACTTGCACACAATCAAGAATTTGTTGCATCATCATCATCAGCCTATCGCAGTCCACTGCTGGACATAGGCCTGCCCAATTTCACGCCACCGTTCTCGATCTTCGGCTGCTCGCATCCAGCTCCTGCCAGCCATCCTGCGCAAATCGTCGCTCCACCTTGCCTGAGGGCGTCCTACACTACGCTTGCCGAGACGCGGTCTCCACTCAAGAACTCGTTTACCCTAACGGTTGTCGGTTCTACGGCTAATATGGCCAGCCCACTGCCACTTCAGCTTGCTAATACGGTGGGCTATGTCGATCACTTTGGTTCTCTGCCGGATAACCTCATTTCTGATTCGATCCCGCAGAGATACGCCGAGCATAGCCCTTTCCATAGCTCGCTGAGCGACCTTGAACTTGTGGACCAGCCGTACCGTCAGTGTCCACGTTTCGGCTCCGTACGTCATGACGGGTAGGACGCACTGATTGAAGACTTTTGTCTTCAGACACTGTGGGATCGACGATGTGAAGATTCGACGTAGCTTCCCAAATGCTGCCCAACCTAGCGGAATTCTTCTATTCACCTCATTCTCGAAGTTGTTTCTACCCATCTGCAATGTTTGGCCGAGGTATACATATCTTTGAACAACTTCGAGAACGGTGCCCTGTACTGCGATCGGTTCCGGTAGTACATGTTCATTGAACATAAAACCTTGGTTTTGTCCAATTTGTTGCATTTACAAGATTTACAAAAGTTTCACGATTTTATTTTGTTATTGATGTGCTTAAGTAGATATAACTTATACAAAATTTAAAACAGATCTAGAAAGTACTCGAACTAATTTTCTAGAAATGCTTTAAGAATTTTATGTTATTCTTAAGCAATTTTGATAGGATCCTTCAGCTCTACAGAGTGTTTTTTCAAGTGGAACAGCAAGGAGACATTGAAAACAATGTAGGTCACACCGTGTGACCTCAAATAGACCCAAAATGCTGTCAGAAAACTAGATTAGGTTAGAACTGTGACCGTCACAGTTCTAACCTAATTCTTCTGATAGCGTGTTGGGTCTGTATGAAGTCACATTTCTAATCTAACAGCGATTTTAGTCTCTGTATGATCTATAAAATGTAGGACTGTATAGTATAAGTAAGTTTATAGATTTGAAAAATATAGATCTAACAGACTAAGCTATCTAAAAAACTAGTATGCTACTCAACATTATACCAAACATTTTCGATGCTAAAATTTTTAGATCATGCATTGAGTATAATTTTTTGTGAAACAATTTTGTAAAAGTGTATATTATTGCCTCTATTACTGATCCCTGAAAACGAACACCGTGACGTCAATGGCAAGAATATTAATTAGTATTTACGTAATATTGACGTCTATTTTGTATTTTTAATCTTATTGTTTTTCGGCAAATAGATCATAATTATCTAATTATTTAGCCATCTATCATTAAGTACGCATTGAGAGCACACGCACTAAAGACACGCCTCTTGCGAAGCCCCTCCCCCTCCTCTTTGATAGCTGTTGGTGCGCGCGAGTCGATCCAAGGTCAATCAATGCAACAATCGGATAGAGATTGCAATATTCTTGCTTTCTTTGCTAGGAGAATGTTTTTTTTTTGTAGGAGATAATATGTTTATTGTTGTGGATTATAAATGTAGCGAAGGTGCATATAGTAGCTTTGCCTTAATGGTGACTGGTAGAGGATTTCGTATTAGGTAAGTTTGCCTTTTGTACTTTATATTTTACTTTTTTGTAATTTAAATATCAATTACAAAAAGTAAAGTTTGAACCGGTCTCACGATTGAGAAAAGAAACTGTAAACATTTTGAATAACAAATAAATGCAGGTCACTCTAATGGCACCTTCTTACCTTCGTGACAGAGACAATGTCTCCAAAACGAATATCGAAGTTAACGGCAGTAGGCCACGATCCAATTGAGCCAGTAGGGAGAAACCAAGAACTAATTATAAGACATAGATATTTTTTAAACTATAAACTTTAAACCACGTTATATTTTGGAGGGACGTTCGGCGGGAATCGAGCGGAGTGTCAAGCATTTGATGTGCTCACTCACTGCATTTCCCGTTGCTGGAGCTGCAGGTTATGAGATTCATGTCCCGGCTGCGTTCCCCCATTACTTCCTTCTAGCTTCCTTGTTTTCTTGGAAAACCGTAGGACATCCCTAAGGTCGATTTTTTTTAAAACCATGTCATACAATTTTAAACCATAAACCATAATTTTGTTCTTAGGAACATTCTTTGTTCGCGGCGTCGAATTTAGGGAGAAGAAGTACTATATTCAGAGATTAAATCTAGTCACATTATTGTGAAAACAAATTTTTATTTTGAATCCTTGATTTTTTTTCTCTTTTGTGTCATTAAAATATTACGTTTCACACTAAAATTTCTACATAATGACGTACTCGTACATAAAATATGCTTGTAGGCTACGCTTAAAAGTGCTAGTTGATAGGCCTGCTTGAATAAATAATTATTTGACTTTGACTATCACTAGAATTGACGGCTGATGTAGCGTTGAAAATGTCGGAAAAAATCAAATTTTTTTTCGGGTATGTAGGAAAATTTCGTTTTTATCAGTTTTTTTCGGGTTTTTACAGAAATAATCAATAACATTGGCACTCCTTTCCATCTATTTCAATTGACTTTTCCTTGATGAAATCGCGTACGCCTGGTGTAAATAAATATTAGACCTAATTCAAATGGGCTTAGAGTTAAAAATTGACGTAGAAACTTTCATCGATTTTTTTTCGAAAAAATCCGGTTAAAACGAGCTGTTTAGCAGGAAACCGGATTTAATCCGGAAATTTTCAACGCTAGGGTGATGCGATAGTTCCTAAGAACTTTGTCGATCTGTTATAGTCTTTCCTTATTAAATTTGATTTATTTCACGATTTGTATTGATCAGCCTGTATATTTGCTCATCAATTTAAGAGCAATCATCAATAAAAAAAATCTTATTAAATGTCTAAAGCGGAAAAGTTACTAATCAGATTTATCTTGCGGAGCCGCAATCGGCCAATTATAACAAAATCTTCACATAAATCTAGTTAGCGAACTAATTACAGTCTAATTTGTTGAACGTGTTCGCGACTCTTTGTCGCACTTGTAAATTCGTACATAAATGTGACAGGAAGGCAAAGTTGAAGGTGTTTTGATGGTTACACTGTTTGGAAAAAAAAAATTAACATTTACTGATTATTTATACATTATACTAGATTCATTTTTTGTTAAATCTGAATTACTCTTTCCATTATTTTATATTATCATTGCATAGATCCCAAGCATGGGCAATTAAATTTATCATGATTAAAAAAAGGTGATAAGATTTAATGTATAAATCCAGTTATTTGTGTCTTGCAAGCTTAGTATCATTGTGACTATAGTGTTTACTATTATTTCCTAGTAATTGTTTATCGATTCATTATTGATCCACGCTCTACTGCAAGGACATGACATATAGATCCTTATCTAGTACAAGTCATGTTCTGTCAGGTGACCAAATATTTCTAATATCATATTTAGTTCTAATTTTCCTGTTAAGATCATAAATTAAAACATGTTGCATCATGTATGATAAGATCTACTTTTTCCTTATTTTTGCGACCATTTCTAACACGAGATTGTAGACTACGTGTTTGTCATATCATCTTAATACCTTTATTGCTAATTCTATTTAATTATTAAACTAACTAGTTTGTCCTTTATCAAAATAAAGACACTGTTTTAATTGTTGGTATGTGCAAATACTTATTTTACAATTTCTTCGTATTTTCTTAGCCAAAATGACGAGTTCATTGAATATTGGTAGTTACGTAAAAACATTTGTGAAAATTGCATACATTTTCTATCATATCTTCCTTTACTATTAATCTTTCCGTAATAGGTAGTTATATGAAGTTATAATGGGAAATAACTTGGAATAGCATTACTCACTAAATAATAAATGATTACCAAAACTTTTAAAGTGAAATAAAAAAAAATAATGGCACCAGTGTTAACTGAATGTTAAAATGAAGCCTTCTCTGATTTGAAAGTTTGACTTAATTCAAAATGGCTAAAAAATATGCTCCTCCGTGACAGTGAGAGTTCACTGCCGTGACCAGGATTCGAACCTGGGTTACTACGGCCACAACGTAGGGTCCTAACCACTAGACGATCACGGCTGTCGGAGCTGTGCCGGACATCGCGAAATTGTCGTATGCTTTCAAAAACTGGAGCACTTTCACTGGCCGCTGCGCACGAGTAGATGTGACGTCATTGTAATTTTACTCTTATTATATTACTTTTGTTAATCTGTATTACAGGTCACCAAAGCTGGTACGAATGGAACGAATCAAATGAGTGACATCTATTACAGTGTGAATGCGGTTCTGCTATTGCAACCTGTATCTATTTATTGTCATTTTGGGATCCACACGGATATATTTTCTGTCATTTATTCGAACACTCGATCCATTCAAGCCAACTTTGGTGGATTTAACTGTACTATACTTTCAGACCATTGCTCGACATAGGCTAGTTATTATGCGATGCGTTTTAGGAGATAATGCGTTTAATCGCCACGCTGGGCAAGCGGATTGGCGATCGCAGCAGCGTGTCCACTATGAATTTGTTCCTTAGTTATTGTTATTTTTGTCCTCCAACACAAAAAGAAAAGGGAATCATAAGTTTAAGGCGTCTATCTGTGGTATCGTAGCACTCAAACGTATGAATCGAATTTCGTTCAGTGTTTCATTCATTGTAAAAAACATCATATACTATCTATTATTAAATTTAAGTATATCACGTCCCTTAGTACTCACAACACAAGCCTTAATTAAGCTTACCATGGATAGTCTATTTGAGAATGTTCCATTATATACTTAGTTAAGTAGTTTTATTTTTTTATTTACTGTTCCAAATATTAATGTTACCACCTTGCTACAAAAACATAAAATAATTGTAATCTTGTAGATTTACCCGAATTGAGCACATCTACATGCGACACACACATTTCACACTTCAATATGTTTTCCTTACAAACAGACGTTAGAATCGTACGCACGTTCAGCCAATATAGCGTCTCGGCCGTAAAACGAACGAAAGCACATTTATAGCGGAAACGCAGCGTGTTTTCTGAGACAACAAGACTGACGTGTCGAGGGCGCTTCTGTAAAACACCTGGACCCCGTTCTATGAAGCTATGTAATATAACAACCGGTATATTGACGTATTTCACATGTTAAATAAATGATAGAGAATCCATTTTCATAAATATACTCATGTCTGTGATGATTTTTGTGCCATAGTTACGTTTTCCTAGGTCAGCCTTGAAAACACAGTTTAACAGTATTATAAATTTTACAAAACTGTCAGTTCTGCAATGGAATTCGGCTTTGTGCCCATATAATGAAATAAAGTAGATTTAAAGACCTATTTAATGACTTAAGTTTCAGCTCTGTTGGTTTCAGGACCAGGCTCCATACAAAATTGCCCATGGTCCTTTGCAACTTTTTCTAACTTATGACGTTTTAAACGATATTTCATTGATTAGATATTAATAATAAGGACACGATGCTACTTATACCATTCCAGAATTATAGCCTATTGACCGAAGTTGGGTGTGATAGAAGGTTAAACTTAGTGCATTGCAAATTTTCGAAGAAAGTGGGACATGCGGTTGAAGTTTTTTCTAATATTTTATTTACTGATGAACTCATTATCAATATTATTGAAAAACCATGTAGTGTAACGATATTGCTTTTAAATGAATTATTCAAAATAATCCTAATAAGTCTAAATATTATAAATATTGTTCGTTAAAATTACTGGTACCAAATTGGATCGCTAGCCGTTCCCTGTGCGTTATTATTTTATTGTGTAAAATATTTTAAGTTAATTTATGTGTACACTAAGCATGCTAATTTAACATTAATTAAATATTTTAATTGTGTCTTTATTATATAAGCGTGTTTTTTCGTATTTATAGAATTTTTGAAGCAGTTTATGTACTTTAAATTATAAGGCCAAATGGTCATTTTGAAACACTATCATAATTTGAGCCTTAAATTGTGCTTTTAGATCCCGCCATAGCTTCCCATGAAGATTCTGACAATAATATGCTTAATTATTCATAAATAATCCGAATTGCAGACAATGAGACCTCAAAAAAACTCAGTCTATAATGGGTTAAGATTTATAGCAAATTGCCCATAAATTTTAGAATATAACCCTTTAATTAATTTAAGTACAAACAATTTCATTTCTTAATCAATAATTGTTTCTATTCTATTTCTGAATTTTTGCTGCATAATTTTAATAATATTGATTTGACATGATGTTTTATAGGTATATAAATTGATAAATGCCTGGAATAGTAATTAAAATTTTTGTTGTTATAATTTACTTACTAATTAACTATTAAATTTTGTTGTTAGTATGTAAGAATATAACGTTATTGTACGCCATCAGGCAATGTAAAGTGCTACACATAATTGTTTATTTTTATTCCACCATTGTCATCAGTTAAACATAAACAAATAAAACACTTTGACTTTGACTTTATTCAAATAAAAATATCACATCGTGAATGTTTCTACCACAGGTTTCGTCAAGAGATCATCCATTTACCAATTAAACAATCCGTAACACCCATCACGCTCATAATTATAAACGACAGGTCATCATAATTAAATAATTATACAAACAACCATCTAGCTAGCATATTTCCTACTTGGCAAAGGTTCGAATAGTAAGGCGGAAGTACTAATTCCCGATTCCCGACGCTGTACCAATACTGGTAATTATAGCTTGAGTTGTCATCGATAAGATAAAATCAACAATTAGGGCATTTCAACGATGATTAATTTATATACCTTTAATGCTTCATATCCCAACTTTGACATAATTAGCTTATATCTAAATTATTTGCATAATTTCAAGACAGCCTGACGTTTATTAGGACTGAGTGTTAATATTTCCAATATCCCAATATGTAACATTGAAACTTGTACTGAAGTACCATCTATTGAGTTGAGACTGCCAGCAAAAGCACCTGACGCTTACTCATACAATGGAGTTGACTAAGAAAATTTGCAATTTTGAGAAAAAAAAGCTATTTAACAAAACTAACAAACTCCTCTCCCAAAACACATGACAATACTTTATGTAGATTTATATACAGTGTGTAAATCTAATACGGGCGATCAATTAAACCAGGCATGGGATTCATTAGTGTAATCATGCATTACAAGGTTTTTTTTTAAGTTACTCTTAATTACGACCCCACAGAATTTTTTTAAGATTATCGGAGCAGCAATGTAGGTACGAACATTTGTTATTGTTGATATGGCAGTTATGTCATCTGCTTTTGAAATTAGCTGTCAACGAGTGCTTAACTCGTGTATGTTGCTCTACATTGCGCGCCGAATTATTTTGTATGGAAAATTTTGTTAAAGTTATTTGAATGTACTTATTATGTCGTAAACTAATACCCGTTAAGAGCTTCGCCCGTATTAGACTTACACCCTGTATAAGCAAAATATAATAATAATAATAATAATAATAATAATTTATTTCAGGCAGTGATTCAAATAAATATTCTCTGTTGACATGTTGCGCACTAGTACTACCACCATACCCGCTGCAATTGACGCGTTTTACTGCCAAAAATAAACGTTGGACCAATAGTTGGACTAATAGGATCGCAACAAATGATTTCGCAACGAATTAGGATACGAGTATTTAACACATCGATGGCATATTTGTAGGTACAAGCGTGATGACAAAATAAAAAAAAAACATATGTTTTGCTTTAAGGCCATATTCTTTGACCTCTCAACGCTAGTTTTAAGAGTCATCCAGCCTCCGCTAATACCCGTGACAGTCGCCGTGAATGATGACGTGATACTGTAATACTCATAGTGAAAATATTTACAGTACTACAACTACGTGACTAGTATGAATCGAAACGACATAGTGTAACATAATAATAATATAAGTGATTAATTTATAATCTGGCAAGCTCTAGCAAGCCATGTGTAAAGTAGACGGTAAATTTAGAAAATACACGGATGCGAGACTATCCCATTAATATTTAATACGAAACTCGTTATAGATCCGCGGTCCTATAATGCGTATCAGGCGTACAATTTCATAAAAAATGATGCAAACATGCTGATTTTCAAAATTTTTGATGGACTGTCCACGAAAAAAGTATATAATTATACATGATGATCAGGGGTCGAACTAATCATGCAGATGACGCAAAAATAACGTACCTAATTTTGCATTATAGGATAATGCTTTTATTTAAGCTTCCGTGCTGCATATTTCACAAAGTAATATAATAATCGCGAGTAAATCCATTACATTTATACAGGATGAAAGATGTATTGATTGTATTTTGTAGTTATACCCAGGGTATACTTGCTGCTATCATAAAATTTGTGAGGCCTATATTAAAGGGTGTATCATTTATTATAAATACGACTTTACTTGGCCATAATTTTTTATATTACATGTTTATATAAAAACATACATGTGTCTAATTACTGCTTTAATAAGGTACACATTTCATCCTAGAAACTCGACGTAAACCATCTGGATTAGACACAATTAACCCAATCCAAAATCCTGATCTCCTGAGTAATAAAAAAATATTTCGGACAAGTATTTATTACAAGAAAATTTACGTTTTGCGAAGAAGACGACATCACACACAAAAAAATCGTACTTTGGAAAGACACGCTTTCATGTGCTTCGTAATGTCAAACATTAAGATATTGCCATAGCTCTTATATTGCCCAAAAAAATGACCTGAATTTGTGAAAGGATACTTTAAAGAGAATATGGTATGTAGCTTACGTGTATTTTGACTTTGACATCTAATATAACTGTCATGGAGCATTTATATCTACCTGTTCTAACTATGGATCAAGCCCATGGTGTTTCATTAAAGATTTTATGTATGGCTGATTCTTATAGCTGCTTCGCTGTTCTCGCACGCATAAGAAAGTGAAGGGCATCTAAAACGTTGTGTAAAAATCCGATTTTATGTAAAACATAAAATCCACCACATTTTATTTGTATATGCCTGATTGGGGAATCATGAAGACTCCGTTTAGATAATATACTCGGGTAGCATCTTGACCTATTGCTTCTTAAAATAGTACCATGGAGTCGCTGAAATAGTCTTACATTCAGCTGTATAGGTTTGTCCGAAATACGTTTGATAGGCAATATTTTAAGCACGATAAAGCCCCTAAAAGAAACAATTTGGAAAGTAGCCATACATTACGTATACACCATACACTCAGAACATAGAAATGCAAAATAATACATATTTCAAAAGTTAGACCAGGATAAACTTGTATTTATAATAAACGATACAGTCTTTAATACTATTTGCGTTTTCTTTGGCTCTATATTTCTGATATATTGTGTTATCTCCAAAATGCATTTGAATGTTGGTTCTATGTTTAGTATGTTTTGATCACAGCACGTACATGTCTTTGTCACGTATCTCCAAAAAGGGTAAATTATAACAATATTCTTGTAAATTCGTATTTTAAAACATTAGTAAAAGAACGGCATTATGTACCCAACTTACTTATTTCAAATGACACTTTCGTTTTAGTAAAAATAGTAATAGTAAAAATATTTTTTGAAAACGTCATCCACGTTATTAGTACGATCTCTGTACATGGTCAAGTTTATCTGTGTTATTATACAGGGTTACTTTTTCACCGTTACAATAAATATGTACCATATCATTGGTATAGATAATAGATCACATTTATCAAGTAAAATTTTCAATTTTTTTTAATTTTTATTAATTACCCTTCATGCAAATGTAACATAGTGGGCGCCATTCCCTATAGCAACTTTAGTCATTCGTATATTTTTCCATTAAATTTTTTTATGAAAAGCTTATTTCTCAGTACAGATTGCGCATTTTTACGCGCTTGTGCGAAAAGTGGTTCATTTTACGTCAGGTCGAAATCTTCGGAGGGCCATATGTACTGAAAAACGTCGTACGATACACGGATACGAAATTCGTAACTCGTGTCGATTTAAAGCACTCCCTTCGGTCGTGCTTTAATTTATCTCCACTCCTTTAGTACTTAATTTTTTTCGCACTTGAATCGAAATGTACTAATTCTCGGTATGTTTCGTAACAATTCGCATTATTTTCCATATTTTTTTAATTGATAGTATATTATTAGTAGTATTTTATTGATACTCATGTCTGCCTGCGACCACGGGTGTAACGTCAGGATATAATTAAACGTTAGTTTACGCGATTAGGACCCGTTTGTATTTAAAATATGAGTGATAGTCGTGAAAGTTTAAATCAATATAGTGCGACTGCTTGCAAAACATTTCATAAAATAATTCGAATTCCAAAATAAATTCTGTTTTTAAAATTTTATTACATGATAACGAACTATTATGGATATAAAATCCTATTTTTAATAGATACGAGTAGGTACCATTCTTAATTATTTCACTATTTTCGTCATGTCAATATGTGTCATGGTCTTATCACCAGTAGTCATCCTACTGTTTTTATCTATACTGTGTAATATGTTTGTTATTGTTTTGGTTTAATATATTGAATAACATAATTCTATTAATTTAGTCACTCACCACTTATGTTTATTCAGTCTCCGAAGCCCCAGTGATGATAACATTTTTTTATGTGATATCACACCAATCTTAAAGATAGTTTGGTTGACGACAGCGGTGCGCAAAATTGACGTACGTCCTCCCTCCAATAGGTCCCGATTGGGACTGAAAGATGACAGCAGGAGCGATCCGGGAGAATAATTTCACATATTTTGTAAGATGAAATATAATTCTTACAATATTAATGATTTCTTCTTGTTAATCGTTGACACAGACTTTGACGTTTCTTCTGATATATTTTTTTCTTGGTAAAGTTATGTAGTTTCTTAGCAAAATGAGTTTTCATGCAGAGATTAGACCTATGTTTGGGATCGTTTTTTATAGGGCGAAGTTTGTTTAAATGCTTAATACTAATCAATGCGCGATAGATCAAGTTCTCAAATGTAACATATATAAGTTTTACTTCATAAGGAAGTAGTATTATTGAGAAAACTGAAAAAAACAAACGGGAATTCTACGCTTACCTCGCCTTAAAAGTTTGAGTAGGTACCTGAACTGTATCCTGTATTCACAACTGTCTTTAGTCACCATTTTTGGCTTCTTACGGGTGTAAAGAATATTTTGATTTATCTCGTAGGCGTGTAAAGAAAGATATTTATCCAGGCTTTAAGCAGGCACTATTTCGTTAGGAATGCGATTATATCCTTTATAAATGTTAATTTTAATTCGCTAATACACTTTTCGATTTCAAAACACTTACGTGTGCTTGAGATTTTCCGTAAAATCTGAGGAAACTCATTTACTGAAGCTTAAATATAATATATAATACGAGTACGACGATTAATCTCGCTTCCTGTCTATCAAATTAAAAGGTAATATTAGCTTAACGATGTTCAATCAAAAATAAATTAATAAGGGTTGCCATTACAGCTACCGTCTCAATATCCTACAGCCGAATATCTACTTTACCCGATTCTAATAAAGTCTTTTGAGATATCACGATAGAACATAGACATTTAATTAGTGATACAGGCGTTCTACAAAAAAAAATAACAGCTTGTTCATCAGGCTAAAAGAAGCAAAAAATATTACTTACTTGAATTTTGGTAAAAACTGCGAAAAAACTGTTTTTTTTTGGTGATTCAAATGCGTCACTCAACAAAAAATGTACTTTTAAATTATTTTTTAACATTAAAAAATAATTAAAGATTTAGTTGTCCATTTGATGTTTGTCAATTAAGTATGACAAATCTAAGACAACGCAGTAACAAAATCTTTTACTAAAATACGTTTATCATTGCATAATGGTCAATAACAAGTTTAAAATATAATTATAATTTTTTCCCATTCCTCATGGGCACATTGTGTACGTAACGTACCTACCACTACAGTGTATTACTAACTTACGATGCCCAACAATTCCTGTGTTGAAAAATAATGACTATCTATGAATAACTGCTTGAGGTAAGAACTTCTATGTGTTTGTGTACAAGTTGTATATGATGGAAACAAATATTATTCTTATGAGGAACCCATAGCGACCATTCCCGTAGTCTACGGTGGCCTGTGACGCCAGTAAAGTGATATTTGTCAATTTTCGCAGCTGCCACTAAGGTGAAATAGAGGCCAGAACCCACACAGGTAATAATGTGTTTGTTTTCAACCTAACTTTAAAAATAAAAAGATATGCCATACCATGAGTTCAAAGTAAAGGATACGTTAGGTTTTACTCGACACGTAATGCACTCTATCGCGCTCGCACTAACTTGTTGGAGCGAGCGCGATGGCATGCTTTACGTATCCAATTAAACCTAAAAATGGATTTAGACCAAACCAGCATTCGCTCATTCTATCTCTCCCCACTCTACGAAATCAACGAATTTCGACGAATCACGTTTTGTGTAATGAACGAATTTCGTATAGTGGGGGATAGAATGAGCGAATGCTCGTTTGGTCTAAATGCATCTTCAACATCATCAGCCTATGTTAGTCCACTGCTGGACGTAGGCCTCTTCTATTGCGTATAGACGCATTAGGAGGTAAATGCCCATAATCGCCACGCTGGGCAAGCGGATTGGCGATCGCAGTAATGTGTCCACTATGATGACGCTGCTGCGCATCATCAATCTTTTATCAAATAATGGTCAGCGACACTTAAATCCCTTCGTCGACTCTTACGACACTCGCAGGAGGAGTTGGGGTGGTGACAAATGTATTCTTACTGCCGTCACCACACGGCAAATGCAAATGCATGTTAACGTTACCGATACTTGCAAAGTCATGGTACGCCTACAGTAGGGGCAGGCATTATCTAGGTAGGTGGGTATAAATTACCTGTAGATTTGTTCTCAGAGCTCGGTAAACTCAATTTTCCGAGGTTATTGAAAACAAAGCCATGAAAATCCCGCGCTTGGGGGCTATGTCACGAATACATAATATACTCGCACTAAACACAATGTCTACAATGTCGGTCTGGATCAACAGAGATAGGATTACAAAAAGCTTTTTTTAGGATTTAGATTATTTTTAACACTGCCATTTGTGTGCTGAAAAAAAAAGTATTAGTACGTATGTATTTGTATGTACATCTACAACACTTGTACAGTTAAACCGTTGGAAGCCTAAGCCGCCCAGAAGCTATTTAAAATTGACTTAAATATTGCTAAGCCGCTTTAGAACAATGTGAAAAATATCAGCAGTAAGATATTTCTCACGGTTAGAAGAAATATCTTACTACTGATATTTTTCACCTTGTTCTAAAGTGGCTTAGCAATAAATTAATTGTTTAGTTAAGGAAATCTGATTTAAGAAGAAGATTTTATAAATAAAAGTAAACGGTTAAATTCACGTGTACCTATGTTTTAATGTTTTAATGTTTATTTGGGCACAAACGGTACATGTTTCTTATAATTACAAGTATCAGTACATATTTCATAAACCAATACAGTTGCCACTAATTAATAAATCAAATAAATTGTAAATTGTCTATTTATTTACTTTCTACGCGCGACATGTTTCAGAGAACGCGCCGCGCTCGCGTGATGCCTCCACTACACTTCTGCGGATGGGTCCACGGACGTCATTGCCGGATGCATCCGCGGACGTGTAGAGGGGGGTGATTTGGTCATCTGCGGTAGGTACCTATTTGACGTCCGCGGACGCGTCCGCCACAGATCCGCATGTTATCGGTTTTTGTGGCCCGGATCAAAGGGCTCAAGGGCGAGCGTCCGGCATCGCGACCACATGTCCGACGCGCGTGAGTCGGCCGCCGTCTACCAATGCGAATGCATGCCTGCAAGTTCCTGGTTTACCAACGAGACAATAAAAAAATTACAGTTAAAGTCATTAATTACGTATTTTAATAAGATGCCCATTACGCATTACGTAACTGGCGCACGTAAACGGGCTCAATAAAATAGTTTTTTTTTTAATCATGGTGCGGCTGCTACAGTTTTAACGTCCGTCTTTCTCGCGTGTAGCGTCTGACGACATTGTACTCAGACTGAACGATCAACAGACGTGTGGACGATTGGTGAAGATTCATCTGCAGATACATATGCCGAAGTCCGCGGACCCATCCGCATACGTGTAGTGGAGGCATGACGCGAGGCGTGAACGCGAGTTTGAAGACCTAGACTCTCCGAAGATTCTCTAAATCATCTCCGAAAATTGGTTGTACGAATATTACATCGCAACCAATTTTTCGCATAAAGTCATTTCGCCGAAAGATCATGTTCCAATTGAATCGTATGAAATCGTTTCATTTCCCAACTAAATGGTTGGCAATTCTATCTTTGGGCTTGGTTTTTAATTGGAACTTTTTATAATACATATTTTCATGTGGTTTATGGTTTAGCTGACATTTAGTTAACTCAATAATTACCAATGTTTTTGGGTATAGTTTGGAGCAAATTTTATATAGGTATGTTTATGTTTTTTTAATAACAGCTTTCACGGGGTTTTATATTAATGTTGATAAGCAATTAAAAGTCGGGTTCTAAATAGTAATTTAGATGAAACTGATGAGGGAACGGAATGCCGAGGGAATAACAAAAGAGTCGGTCCTGGCACTCGCCGGCCGCTGCCGCGGCACGCTCGCTTCGCTCGCTCGGCTCGTGCGCTGTATGGTTCCGGTTTCACCTAACACTCCTCCTCGCTTCGCTCGTCGTCGTACCTAACAGGACTCTGTGAAATGTTTTTTTGACGGTATTTTTTTGTAGGCAAGTTCAGAAACATGCTAAACAACAACAACAACAGCAGGTAAAGTGCTGGTACTTAGTTTCTTAGAGGAGTCAGAAATCTGCATAGATTTTTTACTATGGTTCTTTTTAACTAATTAGCTTCATATTTGTCTAAGACAAGTACATGAGTAATCATAATTTTAAAGATAGGTTTAGATGTGTTTTTTCTACTTAGTTCAAACACTGGTGAAACGTTATTCGAGTAATAGTTGTTAGGCCTAGTGAAAGGTTTTACAAATGATCAGTATGCTAAAAGCATTGTGTCATAACAATAATCCGTTTTATAATAATTCTACCAAATGAAACGTTGTCATACAAAAATTTGCTAATTGTTGGTTGTCAAAGTGAACCATCGGCAAAATGTTGGTTGGCAAATGAAATTCGGACAAAAAAAATTCGGAGAAAAGGTAGAACCCCCTCTCCGAAACATGTCGCGTGTAGTGACTAAAATACACGTCAGTTTAACCGATTAATTATATTTATAGTTATTATGTCTCGAGGAAGATTTTAGTATCAGCTTGTACTTATGTTGGCTTCTACGCCATTAAAACATAAATGAATAAAATGAATTGTGACACCTCAAAAGAGCCATCTCGTCTCATCGGCAAACACGGCTAACCCCAATCCTCGTGTGAAGGATCAATACGAGAAGGCAAACAGCCGCGGCAGGAGACGGCAAATACACTCTAATTTATAATCTTCCCGATGTGATGTGGTTATAGCCCTTTTTTGCAGGGTTACCAACTCCAAACTTTATTCAACCCTAAAGACCAAGCTGAAATTCCCTAATACTAAGATATTTTTTTGGAATCCCCCTAAATAATAATTTTAAAAGTAAATGTCTACGTGGGAAAATTCTACATCCTGTTCTACCCAAGACAACACTCTTTCAAAAAAACATAGTCGGCATGGCTCCTAAAATTTATAATAAGCTTCCAGATAATTTAAAATCCAAAGACCATCATAAATTCAAAATGAGCCTAAAACAGCTTTTGGTTCAAAAGAGCTACTATAGTATTAAGGAATTTCTAGTTGATGAGAACTTGTAAATATGTAGATAATAATGAATGTTGACATGCATGCTCACAATATTTGTATGCCATTAGGCACCACATAGTGGAACTGACTGACTTTTGTAACATCTTTTTTACCTATGTTGGACAAATAAATTGATTTGATTTGATTTGATAAAACAAAATTGTGTAAGTAATCAAGAGGTCTGGGCCTACCGCGCACTTCGCGCGAAAATCGTGTACTACAAAGAAGGTGTGATTTGGTCCAGCATCAAAATTTTCTAATTTACGTATATTGTTTTCATAGAATTGATAAAAAGACCAAACATGGTATGGAAAAACCCCCTAAAGATACCTATAAACTTTTTTTACCCTTAAAAAAGCCCACGGTCCTCATTTACGCCCTAAATTTACGGGTATAACCTATATGTTGGCAACCCTGCCTTTTTGCATACCTACACGGAGGGATATCATTCATTTGTGAACAGGTATCATCTTTATTAGAAGGGAAAATGGTTCAAAATTGTTGATAAATCTTCCTGGAATTGTGGAGATCTTACACACGAGTAGTTTTGCCTAAATGATTATTCATAGGATTTCAGGGACCGTTTCTAGGGTTTTATAATTCCAAAGGAATTTAGATCACTTTGTTGTAGATCTGTCTGATCGTCGAGACTTCTTTTTCCAGGAACTATGAAACGTACCTATCGAGTTAAATATTTGAACGCCGAGTGTGATGGAGTTGTGAAAAGCAACAGTAGAGTTATTTGTTCCACAAGAGAGTAAAGAATATTTTTGCTGCGAGTTTTGATGTTAAGTCTCGAGTAAGCGCAAGATTCAATCATCATCATATCAGCCAAAAGACGCCCGCTGTTAAACATAGGCCTCGCCCAAAGTCATTGTGGCAAAGATTTAAAAAAGATTCTCAAAATTAGAATCTTTGGCGTAGTGAGGGACTCAAAGACACGACATGGAAATATTTTTGCTCTCGTGTAATACATTAAATTTTTTACCTCAGCGGTGAGAACAACCAAAAGTATGTACCAAACTGCGACCATAATTATTATACTTATATCATCGACGTCTAACGTCAGCACATCATGCCCCAAAAACAATTGTTCAATTATGCCAAGATGGGCAGGACCTATATATGTTTTTCTTAACACCGCGCATATTTCGGTGCAACATGATAAATGTTTTTACATAAAAATAGCCAATCAGAACTTTGATGGATCAATCACAACTATTTTAAATGGCGGTTTAAGTTGAAATTGAAATAGGCTACTTGACTCATATCAAATTTACTGCAAAACACTATTATTTCCTGTAGTATTTATTAAAAAGATCAATATTTTTCGGTCATGATGTGACGTCATAGGATCTTAAACTAACTTCATGTCGAATCTTATACGAGTGAAATTCGCCATGGACATGTAGGCATGTAGCTTTGCTGTGACATTGACATAACATAAGTGACATGTCAAATGTTTGTTTTCGGTTTGAGTGACGTCACACCACAGATAATCTAAGCATTAACATGGCTAGTACCGTTTTCGCGCGGTAACGAAATTTTAAGTTATAATTTTGCGGTTTTCTATGTCGAGAAAAATTATATTTATATTTTTTTTCCGTTAATCAGATATTGATTAATAATATCCGACAAACTTTAAAAATGGGTCAAGTAGCCTATTCATACCGTGATGCATTGAAGAGGGGTGAAACTTGTCAAGTAAATTTCAGGACCGTTTTTTAACGCAATTTAGTCTGGCGTGCGGCTTCTTTGTTTTATTTGTTCGTAGGTACAAAAGGATGATAAGACTGTAAACCAGAAACAAAGTGGGTCCTTTTACAAACATATTTAGCAGTTGATTTCTAACATAGTTTAGTTTTATAACCTAGGTGAGTTTAGTCGTAACACGGCGCCAAGGCAGGAAGCTACAAGCTGTAACAATGGCTGCCAACTTGCCCGAGCTTCCCCCCCGCAGCCGAGTTGGTTCCGCGGTTCCTGTGCACGTTATTATACGTAAACTTTACTTGAAACTAACTTATAGTTGTCATGTTGCTAAAAATTGTTGAAAATTTAATGAGAAACGTATATTTTTCTTCAGTAGAAAACAAATAAGTGTAGACAAATATGGTTGAATTTCTACATCATTTCGACGTCTTTGATTTAAGATCAAGATCGTGTTCTGAAAGTGCATGATTATGTAGTAATTAAACTTTTTGGGTCTTTTTACCCTCATATTTTATTTTAAAGACAAACGAGTGTTAATCGCGTACACTTAAGTTTAGTTATATCCTGACGTTTCGGGCATGACGTTACACCCATGTACGCAAGCAGACTCACTCCCTTAGACTGTTTACGCTTTTTATTAAACCACTTTTAAAGCTAAAATATAATATATAGCAAAAATTGCGTAAAGAAATGAAATAAACATTTCGGATTTGAGTGGCTCTCAGGGAATTAAATTATTACTTGATTGAGTTCCGAAACATAATATTTCTGATTATGAATTAAAAATATTAAAATAAATCACTGCTTATAATTTCGTCGTACCTCGGAATGTAATGGTGTAACTCAGTAGGTACGTTATTGTCGTACTCGTATGTAAAATTGGAGATACTCGTATTTGTCTTATAGGTCGAAAATTTAACTGACGAAATTATCACGTGTTTAGATATACAGTGTGTTACATGACCCAGGCTTTTACGAAAAAGGGTATTAATAGGTACGCATTTCTTGCAATCGTTGTTTGAGTATTGACAGATATTAAAATTAACTGTTAAATTAATTTTATTTAATTCGAACGAAGCCTTCAAGCGCTAATTTAACGATTCATTATAAATATTAGATGTCATATACCAAAGAAAAACGGGTGCGTATCATAATGAATACGCACTTTTAGTATAATTACAGTTTACAAACGTTCATAACGTATACTAACGTTAGGTATAATGTATTAAACATCTATTTCCAAATAGTATAATACAAAAATAATTAAAACGTTAATAATATATACCGTTGTTTAGTCTAACGTACATATTAATTAACAAATTCCGTTTCATATATCAATATAAAGGTATAAAAGTTAAAACATATACCAACATCTGATATAACGATATAAATATAACTGCCACAAAAGTAAGTTAGGTTAAGTTCTACAAAAACGTATACGTTATATTACTTACCCTTTTCAATCCGTTCTAGCCTCGAAACCTAACCAATCCAAGTAATAAATCAGGGTAAAACCGACTTGGATTGGTTAGGTTTCGAGCGTAGTTTCCCGGATAAATAAAAGACCTACTTACTTTGAATTAATTGTTTACGCATCCCTCAAGGTCATCCTTGCGAAACCAAAAAGGGGGGGACGGGGGGCGCAGAGCCCCCCGCATTAAAAAATAATAAATTTGTACCTCTCCTACTCTAACCTGGATAGGTTCGTTAGGTACCTTTTATCCCTTAGAGCAGAAATAGAAACCCCGCGCAGCGGGGCTTCGTCGACCGGTTCCCAGGTCTAAATCGCTTCCTATACGGATACGGCTTAATATACGGATAAATAGTAAATCAATACAAATTAATATAATGATAATTCGATTATTAAAAATTATAGTTCAATTATTAAAAAATCGTAGGCGCTTATATTTTGTGTAAGATAGTTGTTTTGTATATTAGATTATTTCAATGTTATACTAAGTAATCGTTATCGTAAACGATATTATATGTTACGTTCATTATACCTACATTTTAAAATTATTCATTTAATAATTATACCTTTTATACGTTAAATTTATTACTCGTTAGGCATTATAAATTTATACAATCTGAATTTATACATTATGATCTATATAGCATAAGTTCGTATACGTTATATTGCTTACCCAAGAAAAACATTAAGTAGTGTGACTACTGGAGAAAAATTAAAAGTACAAATCAAAATATTTGGTTGATAAATAATTTGATTTGTGTTTTCGCAATACGTTTAACGATTCATTTTGAAGTAACATATTGCTTTTTGATTCTTTTGGATTGAACTTTTTTACAAAATTAATTACTTACGTTTAAAATTTCAGTTTTTAATCAAATAATGCTGACGGTTTGGTTAAAAATCTTCATCTCAATCCTTGTTTACAATAAAAGCCTGCATGATGTTAACACACTGTATATAACTATACATTAAATCCGACAAATAATAAAATGGACAACTTCGATACTCTTTACGATAATTTCGCTAATTTAACAATGAAATCAAGATATTTCATCAATATTGAATACATCATACCGATTAAACATTATTAACTGATTTTATCTCTTGATGAATTATGTATTTATCTCTAAGCATCGTCTACTTATGATAATATCTGCGCAATACGTATAGTTAATTCAACATTATTGTTTCAAGATGGCAATTATGATAAGTAATTGAAGTCTTCACGCTGATTGAAAAGATAATTATCATTGCCGAAATCGTATTGATTATGATTATACAGTTGAATTCATAAATATTTACATGACGTGTTATTTTAATTCAATGGATTAAAGTAGAAAAATGTATAGATATACATTGTATAAACCACCCACTTTCTGGTAACAGTTGACTTGTTTAACTTTTCTACCGTGGATAAAAATGCGACCATGAAGGGAATAGCTGCAAAATAATCAACTGGCATATCCGATTTTCATATTATTTAAAATGATTGATTTTTCGTCAAAGTTTAAATTAATTGCCATATCACTGAAAGTAATTAATTGACGACTACAAAGTCAAAAGTCAAAACTACATATTCTTTATTCAAGTAAGCTTATTAATAAGCATTTTCGAATCGTCTGACACATTATCAAGAAAAAAAATCTACTACAGGAGCGTAAATCTTTATGCTTATTCATATACAGGGTTACTTTTTCACCAGTACAAAAAATCGACATACGTAATAGTAGTCCACAGAATACTAGTATTTTTTGTTACTACCCCTTTAGAACAAAAAACTAAAATACCGATGTTTGAACTTATCCGCAAACCTAATAAGAAAATTGGACGCATTACGCATTATCAATGTACATAACTAGCAAAACACACGAACTGGCAACTGTTTGTTTACAACGTCACCGCACGTGGCATGGCGGCTTAGAAAAGCGCGGTGATAATCAACTTATGATTATGACTTGGCAAAAAAATCTTACTTGATCTCAAATCTTCCTTCATACTTGCACTAAGGACAGAAACTTTTTTCATTGAGGCGTATTTAAACACTTGAAATCAACTTTATGCACAATGATTGGAATAAAAAAAACATACCTAATTAATGAAGTCCATCTCTCATACTAATTAATTAATTAACATACTTAAGCAAGTGTTCAAAATGTTGGCCTTAGTTATCTAAACACACTTGCCCGTTTTTGAATGTTTCTTTCGATATTTCCCAACACAAGTCTGTAGTTCTCACTTTTGAGTTCATCAAATGCACTTATTATTAGATTTTTTAAGTCTTTTAAATTTTGGACCTACCCTCACCCCACAAAAAAAGGTCACACGGGGTCAAATCTATTGACCTGGCTGGCCATGGCTATAACACGCATTTTCCAGGCGGGGCACACTTTCTTCAGCGTATAGCCGCTGGGCTGCCACTGTATTTTCCCCAATGAGAAAATAACTACGAACCATTTCGTACGAGCAATTTCCGACTGAAGGTAGTACGATGCGGCGCGCGTGCACATACCTACGTCAACCGTGAGACTGACCGTGACCTTTTTTTTTTTATATGAAATAGGCTTACTCATGGCCACAGACTAGCCAAGGGCAAAACAAATGTGCGTCTTTGTAAAAGAACATCCAGAATATTTTGAAAAACAAAGTACTTTTTATCCTAGATCTACTAGAAATAAAGATAGGCTATTCTTGCCATATTCTAGAGTAAAGCTTCACAAAAATAATTCGTTCTGTATGGCTATACAAATTTATAACCAGCTACCTAAATGTATCTTAGAGTGTCCTACAGATCGTTTTAAGAAATCTCTTACGAGTTGGCTATTAGATAAGTGTTTTTACTCAGTAAAGGAATATTTATGTTACCAAGATCCGACTTAATTGTAAAACCTGATGTTGAGTATTTATATATGTTTTTTTTTTCCCTTAATTGTATACGGATTGGATAATGGAGTGTTGTATATTCACGAGTAAACAAGTCGACGTGATCTTTGTGAAATGTTAATTAGATAATGTAGGTATATATTTCTATTTTGTTGTACATACTTGTATATAATTATTGCATGCCTTGCTTGGTAGAACATAAGACACGCTCTTTAAATGTTACCATCTATTGTAATTTGAATTTGACTATGTCCTTGCAATAAATAATTGAATTTGAATTTGAATTTGAAAAAAGCGCTTTGTACGAACAAATGGAATATCTACCAAGTAAGGGTGGAACCCGGCCGTGCGTCTAGAATTTCGATGGTAAAATGGGGATGGTGGAATAAGCTCATGCAGTAGTGCACCTAGTAGTCAGACCTAGTCACCGAGATTGAAGTAACTGCTATGTTGCCAACTCGTGCGCAGGTCGCTCACCCCTTTCCGCCACCCTCTGCGTCCCGCACCCCGTTGACGTCTTATCATTAGTAAGCCCATTATTTTGAATTTGCATGAAGGATAAATTAATAATAAATGAAAAAAAAATGTCAATTTTATTTGATAAATGTAATCTATTATCGATACCAAATATGTGTGAAAATTTATTGTACCGGTGAAAAAGTAACCCTGTATAATATATTGTTTATTTCAAAATATTTCTAGCATTCCAGGGACTATTCATTTATCAATCTAGTTCGACAGAATATACGATACGTGGTTTGAAGAATTAGCCAATAAGCGCAACAAGCGGCATGCTCACCAGGGGGCTGCCATTGATTGCGCAACAACATTTGTGTGTCGCAAATGTGGACGCATGTGCCTTTCCCGAATTCGCTTATTTAGCCACGAAAAACGTTGTTTTTTTACAAACAGACGCTGTTTAAATCATCTGCAAAGATGTACAAGGCCTGTAGTAGTAAATGTTAAGATATTTTTTTAGTACAGTTGGTGCCTTTTTTACACGCTAGTGCGAGAAGTGGCTCATTTTACGTCTGGTCCAAAACTTCGGAGGGCCATCTGTACTAAAAAAATCGTAACTAGTGTCGATTTAAAACACTCCCTATCAGTCGTGTTTTAAGACATCGTCACTCGTTTCGAATATCATGTGTTTCGCAATTGTGTCGTAATCTATTATTTTACAGAAACTTATTTGAGCTATGGAGATGTTGCTTAGCTTTGGGGTCATTCAATTATTACGTAAGCATTGTTGGGGGGTGGGGGGGCCTCTGCTTTACTTACTTTTGCTGACAAAGGGGAGGGGCGGGTCAAGATGGTGATTATGTCAGCAGTAGTTATTAAATTTTATACATATGTGGCAACCCACACGTTGCCTACAAACAAAGAAAACAAACAGAAATTTAGACAAAAAATAGCGCACGGTGATTCCCCTTATCGGGCGGTTATTCTCCTACATAAACTTATACATTATTTTGTGGGAATCCCCGAAAAGTAAAAAAGGTCGTCGTTCAAAATGTGCGTCGGGATTTTTAACATTTTCGGGGATTCCAACAAATAAACAATAAGTTTAGGAAGGGGAATAACCGCTTAATCAAGAGAATCACCGTACGTTATTTTCTAGTCTATATTTCTTCAGTCAATCTTTAGTTTCGTGACGACACTATTGACGATATGAGTTGCGAGTTAATGTTTGTTTTACCGTAATGACGAGTGTCTTTTCAAAAGGACTTATTTCCACTTTCAACTTTTTTTTAACTATGAATGTAGTTTTGATAAAAGTAGAGAAATACGTGTATGTTTTGAATTTCAAGTTTTAATAAGCCTCTTCTTGTCCTCCAAAATGTTAAAATATCAAAGTCCGTATCAAAAGGGCCTATTTCTCCTTTATACTAAGAAAATGATACGAGCTTATTATTAAGTATTTTTTGTAGAAATGAAGGATTTGTAAAATTTCCTTGAAAAACAGCTTGTGTATTATTGGATAAGCTCACAAGGCCAGAACAAAACGGCTTAATTCTAAACGTTTCGCATCAAAAGGGCTTAATTCTGAAAATGTATGGTATATTAACTTAATAATTAAGTTGATAAAGCAATATATTTAGTGGCATAGTTGAGAGTGTGCGTTCGCGCGCGAGAACAGACAGTCACGTTACGAGGTCTTCTCACTCATGTAATTCGCAAAGTGTTGTAAAAGTGGCCTATTTGGCTTTGAATTAGAATAGACTTAATCTACAACGAACACCAGTTGAAATAGTTAAAAAAAAATACGAAAAGTGCACTAAATTTAAGCAAAATATTAGTGAAAACGTTTTGTAATAATCGTTATTTTGCTTCAAACGTTACGCACACAGACGCAAGTCTGAATCTATCGGCATTCTTCGGCTCCGATCGGTACGTTAAAACCCACCAATGAGCGCAGCGTAATTGTCAACGTCAGAAACAAGTTCAAGAGTATAACGATAATAAGCGCTAACTAATTTTGCACGCTCTCACATGAGACATTGTGGCGCAGCGGCGGCAAAGGTCACTTACGCACCTCACTTCACCGCTCTGTCCCTGGGTTCGAACCCGGCAAAAAAAAAAAAAAATACAAAAAGGAAAATTTATTTTTATTTATCGATATCATTACACAAAGCAAGTAGATAGATTGAAATGGAGGAGCACAACGAGTTCGTAACAATCCGTAGACGTAGAAATGTACAGTCAAGGAATTTGATTCGCGTACCGTCTGGATGATTTATTGCTTGAAACAAAGGATTACTTTAAGGTTTATATTCCTTTAAGCGAATGAAACTGGTTTACGTAAGTAAAATGACACATGATCGGGTTATAGTTATGCAAACCTCAATCTTAGATAAACATCATTCGATTTGTTTTGCTATGTCAAACAGTCTTGTCTAGTTAATATAACCTTAACCTATTTATAGTTTTACGATTTAATAATAAAAATATTTTTTGGCAATGTCAAATTGGTGACATAATCAAAAGTCAAACTAATAAAACTAAAAATGCATCGAATAAACTACGCGGAACGAAGAAGTGAAATAATTACATTACATGAGCTGGGCCATGGCATTAGAGATATAGCTCGGTTATTAAATATGTCTAGAACAACAGTGAGACTATGGATCACTCGATATGGAGAAGAAGGCCATACAGGAAGAAGTTCCAAATATACACTTTGCTCACGACAATTGTCCAATTCATAATGCCTTATGAATTGGACACTAAAAATTGGTTTCGTCAACATCCTGAAATAATTGAAATTAATTGGCCAAGCAAATCACCCCATTGAGAACATAATATGGGGTATTATGGTGCAAATGTGGGAAAATGGCCTAGAAAAGACAAAGCAAGACCTAGAACGACACTGCCACGATGTATGGGAGGCGTTGCGTGGATCAGATATTTGTAGTTGGATAGTAGAGTCGATGCCGGCCCGACTACAAGCGGTCTCTGATTGTCATGGTGCTTATACTAGATATTAAACATTTTAAGCAAAAAACTTTTTTTTATTGTGTAATTTATTTTGATGGACAAGTTGCGGAAACATTCATTTCAGGAACTTATCACAAGATATAATAAAGGAGGAACTTATATTTCTATCCCTGTCTGTTGCAAGTTTAACATCTATCTCACATTTTTCTTTGCGATCATTCCACAGACGTCTGTCGGTGAGTTACTGCAACCTTTTTAATTATGGCACCACAAACTTTTCTGACCCAGTGACGGCGTCGCTACTGCCGCTGCAGTTCTAGCAACCACTGGCAACACTAAACTATGTTTATGACACTGTATTTACGATGACATGTGTCATGAAAGTCACATTTTTACAATGTTGGCTATCTGAACCTAACTCGGATAAAGTCGGAGATTTTCGCTTCGTTGATGTTCGATTTAACCAATCGGAGTTATCCGTTACGTCAGGTCAGGTTGGTAGACCTGCAATTGGTTATGGTCACTGCATTCAGTATGTCTGTCTAAAGTCACCGTGATGGATTGATGATTAATTTGCCGCCATATTCTTATTTATATAATTACTCGTTTTTGACATCAATATTCAAGTGACAAGACCATTCAAACTGACGTGTATTCGGAAATGCTCGTAAACATTGTACTCGGCACAAACGTCATGTTAGTATTGCAAATAAAGATAGCTCTTAGTGTTCTCGGTTGACATCAACAATTTAGACTTAAGACGGTACGCGAATCAATTTCCTTGACTGTACTCAGCTCATCATCGAATAATGATTCATCACATCGACGTCATTCCATTTCAAACACATCCGATATTACAGAATATTCGCCAAATAAAACCTTACTTAGTTTACCGCCAAATATGTCACACCACCGAAGATACTAGATTAGAAGAAACAATAAGTAGGTTGGAAACAGAACTTCGGATTGCACACGAAGAAATAGAAAAGTTAAATATGGAGATACACGAACTCAAAAAACAATTGCAGCTTTGGGAACACAAAATAAAGGTCTACAAATCAGTGGGAATAAATGACTTATCTATCCATAACAATATAATTAATTCAACACCCAAGTTGAGACGCCGGAAGTCAAGACATAAATATGACCATTTCACTTGTTCTAACAGTCAATCATTGCAAAGAATCGATAACGTACAGAAGAAAAAGGACTCTCCAACATCCGAATCATCGAGTTATAGAATTAATTCAACAGAGATACCGAATGTTAATCTACTTCAGCAGCAGGTTGCCAATACTTCCCAAGAGCAGTCGGCCCCCGGAGACAATGATCTCAACAAGGTCATCTATATATTGGGTGATGAACAGATATCTGGTTTGGCAAGTTCAATTAAAATGTCAATATCGGAAAAAGAGAGTGTTAAGTGTAATCCGTCTGCTTTAATCAAAAGAAATGCTTCTTCCCTTCATGTCTTGAACTATTGTGATAATTTAAGAAAAATTGCCTCTAAAAATGATATTATTGTTCTAGGAACGGGCAACAATGATAGGAACCCTTTTGCTTTGTTAACGAACATTAGTGTTGCCCTACACAAACTGTCTACTGTTAACGCAAAAGTATTAATTGTACCAGTAAGAAGTAATTCTTATTTTAATATTAAAAAAGTAAATGGTAGCATCAAACGATTAATTCAAAATTACTCTAACTGTGAATTCCTTGAATTGAACACTTACAATAAGTCAAAATCTGCTTTTTTGAAAAACATATGTTTAGGTATTAATTCTATATTTGACCGCAGTCTATGTGAGTTTCAATCTTCGAATTTACTTCCTGAGATGGTAGAGCGAATTCCTTTTCAATGTTGCAAATTCATTGAAAACGGAAACGAAAATGCATCTGTAACGCAGAATACGCCTGGCAAAGAAGAGGAAAAGTTTTTTCGTCCATAATGAACAACTCACTGTTTTGCATCAAAATATAGCGGGACTTTTAAATAAGCAGGATGCCCTTGAATTAGCTTTGAATAATTTTGAAGTGGAGGGTAAATCTATAGATATAGTTTGTCTCTGTGAAACTTTTCTTAAATCAGGAGACGAGTCAAATGTATTCCTGCGAAACCGTAAATTAATAAGCCACTTCAGTAGATCTAAAGTCAGGAGAGGCGGTGTTTGTATTATTGCCAAGTCTAACAAATTTGAATGTAATCCTATTCTGTGGACAAATAACTTTTGCGCGGAGAATATATTTGAATGTTGTGGTGTGGATATTCCTGGCAACAATTTATCAATCATATGTATATATAGGATACCACGGGCAGATTTAAATGCATTTTTTGATAAATTACACGATTTATTAAGTACTTTAATGGAAAAGCTACCCAAAAGGCATGTAATTATATGTGGCGATTTCAATATAGACCGTTTAAAATGTAATTTAGAAATAACCAAGGAATTTGAACGAACTTTAGAAAATTATAATTTTAGGCTACAGATTATGGAACCAACTAGAATAACAGATATTTCCGAGACTTGTATAGACAATATAGGTATAAATTTCAAAGGCACTTATGTATCAACAGTTCATCAATTAAACCTGTCAGATCACTCCGCGCAGACAATAGTCATCCTTATAAAATCTAAATTGTATCCTAGCTTTTGGTATATGGAGAAGAGAGACTTTTCTAAATCAAATCGTAAAAAGTTTCACGACGCATTAAGTAACTTATCATTCTGTGATGTATTTGCGTGTAATAATTCAAACGAAGCTTTTAATTTGATGCACGATTACTTAAAACTTTTTTTCGAGTTATGTTTTCCTAACTATAAAGTGAAGATTCAGATCAATAAACGATTAAGATGGATAACACGTGGTTTGAGAATATCTTCAAAATCTAAAAGGACGAAATTCTTGCAGTATACTCGTGAAAGGGATCATAGTATTAGGCTACATCTAAAAAATAAACATAAAGCCTATTCTAAGTTATTGAAAAAGTGTGTTATAGAATCGCAAAAAATAAATAACGCGAAGACTATATCTAAGTCTTCAAATATTGCAACTGCGACATGGAATATTATTAACGAAAATTCTGGCACATTCTGGCCTAAGCAAACCATAGAACAAATTAAGATCGATGGATCTTTGATTAGAAACAAAAAAGAAATCGCAAACATTTTCAATTCCTTTTTTGCAGGGCAGTTTGACGCTGATGTCAATTCAAATTCCATACATCAGGCAGACGTAATGAAATCGATGAGTAGCTCCAATTGTTCCAGCATATATCTAACTCCAACAGACCATGAAGAAATAATAAAAATAATTAAATCTCTCAATAACTCTAGATCATCGGGCTATGATAACTTAACAACCTCAATCATAAAAGACAATGCTGCAGTGCTAGCAGGCCCATTAAGTCATGCTATTAACCTATCTATGATGGAGGGTGTATTTCCAAGTCGCCTAAAAAATACCATAGTTAAACCTCTATTTAAGAAGGGAGATAAAGAAACGTGTGATCATTATAGACCTATTGCTATTGTACCTATATTGTCTAAAGTATACGAGAAGGTTATAAACAACAGAATTGTCAAATTTCTAGATCAACATGAAATTTTAAACACTAACCAATTTGGATTTCGAAGGTGTAAGTCCACCACATTGGCTATTTACGAACTTATAAAAGATATAACCACATATAGAGACAATAGAATACCAGTAGCAACGATCTTCATGGATATGTCTAAGGCCTTTGACTGTGTTTCGCATAGTATACTTCTTAACAAGTTAAGTCACTATGGGATTCGTGGAAACTGTTATGATTGGCTTAAGACATATCTATGTGACAGAAAACAGAGAACTGAGATCTGTTGCTACAATCCGGATACAAAACAGTATTCGGGGGTGCTTTCTGGTGAAGTGACTGTGGATAAGGGTGTACCACAGGGCAGTATACTAGGCCCTTTATTATTCCTAGTCTATATTAACGACCTGCCCAATATCACTCGCCATAAGGTACTACTTTTTGCTGATGACTGTTCGGTTATTATTCCAGGCCAAAATCCTTTAACATACCTAACTGAAGCAAACTCGGTCTTCAATGATATCAACAAATGGTTGCAAATAAATGAATTAAAAGCAAACATAAGTAAAACCAAATGTATGGAATTCTTTGCACCACAAAGCAAACCCGTAGGTTTACAAATTGAATTTAATCAAGAATGTATAGAAAATGTTGAATCCATACGATTTCTCGGTGTTGTACTTGATCGTCATTGTAATTGGCAATTTCATGTTGAACACTTAATTAATAAACTCAACAGATTTGTCTTTGCTCTGCGCAGGCTAACACAGATGTCGTCACAAAAAACTGCCTTATTGGCCTTCCACGGCTACATCATGTCAAACCTCCGGTATGGTCTTGTCTTGTGGGGTAACTCCACATACGCAAACCGGTTATTTTTATTGCAAAAAAAATGTGTGAGAGCTATGTGTGGAGCAAGGACGATCGACTCTTGTCGGCCACTATTTAAAAAGTTAAAAATTCTGCCTTTACCCACGTTGTACATCTATGAAGTGTGCCTTTTTGTTAAAAACCATTTACATTCATATAAAGTTATACCATCGAACTCAAGGTCAACATCCAGGCTCCATGGGTTTAATCTTCAGTATCCGAACCACAAGTCCGCTCACTTTGAAAAAAGTATATTGTATATGTCGGTGAAGATTTTTAACAGACTACCTGAAGATCTAAAGTCCCCAGATTGCGTACGCTTCAAAACTAAATTATTCGATTGGTGCTTAGGTAGGCTGTACTACGATATTAATGAGCATTTTGAAACCAACAATATATGACATTACTTATACTTATTTCCTGACATCTCGATTGATAGCATAGTGCAGCTTATTTAATTTAATTTAATTTTACTTAATTTCATCCACATATGTTTATTTTATTGATCATCTGTTCTCGTAACACTTTTCATGGCATGACATTGACTTCTTTATATTCACAGTAATAATAATAATTTCATAATTCATTCAATTCATCCATTATAATATTCATAATTCTAATATATTGACATTAAAATTTTATCCAATGACATGTAATGAAAATCTATTGTGCGCCATATACTGGCTGATTGTGAAGAACTACAAAACTACTGTACACCCTTTATTACTACTCACTTTCATACAATAAATTATTTGAATTTGAATTTGAATTTGAATAGCATTTATATCAACTCACTGAAGTACTATATCAAAAACACAGAAAGAATATCGAAATGAAAACCGTGGATTTATGTTTTTCTCAATTTCCCAAAAAAAGTTACAACTGGAAATAAGCCCTTTTGAAAAGACACTCCTCCGTTGATTGTTCACCAAAGTACGATTTTAAAAGAAGTCACATACAACTACAAAAGTGCAAAAAGCACAGAAATTAGTTAACGAAGTGTGGCCTAATTATAATGTATAAGTTATAATTACGTTACATTTAATTAAATAGAATCCTGGGTTCAGGCGTCGTGGACTGAAGACTGTTAATTGGAATTAATATACGTAATAAAAAAGTATGTTTTGTTTATAATAATATGACGACTAAAGTCTGACTAAATAAATGTAATTGCGTTTAAGTTCTTTCTTAAGCGTATTTTCTTATTTCTAAAATGATAACTGCTGCTTTTATGAATTAATAAAAAACTAGAAGAAAAATGTTTACGTAAGCACGGGAGGGGGGGGGGGGTAAGAGCTTTGCTTACTTTTGCTGACAAGAGGGAGGAGGGGGTAAATAATTGTAAAAAATCTGCTTACGTAATAATTGAATGACCCCTTTTTCATTAATAAGAATTGCTTAATGTATTCAGACAAACAGGAAAACAGTAGGGAATTCCGTCTACAATGACGAAACAAAGTCCTTACTTACATTATTTATCGGCCAGTCTCCTTGATTAATCCGAGTCAAGATTAAACGCCAAACTTGTGTCACGTAGCTCATAAAATTCTCGGAATTCTGGAATAGTCCCGAAAGAATCGTCGCTGGGAATCACAATAAAGGTGCGACCACACCGTAGCTTATAAAACGTAACGGTACGAAATCGCTGTGACGCTTCGTATGCATACCGTTTTTACCGAATGCTCCCCACACCACCGCTTAACCGGTGATGCTACAGAATCGCGCTCATGTGCCGTAAACGACATAACTTTACCGCATGCTAACTACTTTAATGCTTAAAATACGCAGCCGCAACGTATACTCCGTGGTATGTCCGAAGCCCTAATGAAATAGTTGCGTTTAACGGCACGGCAATAACGTTTTTAAGAAGCCGTGTGGAGCAAGCTGTGAAAACGGTAAGGATTCGATGCGTCACATCTATTCAGTAGCGTCACAATTTTGAATCTGCGTGTGGACGCGCCTTTATATGACTTTGTTGGCACTTTCCTGATTATTTGTTAAGAAATAAGAGACGGAAATGAAGCAATACGCTAGACAATAGGCCTGAAAAAGGTGTTTTACAGACCTTGAAAATTTGGAACGCCTTTGTATAACTTTTAAATGTCCAAAGACTTAAAAAAAAAAGTCAACAACTTTCTAACCTAAAAGTGCAATTTTCTGGGATAAACTGCTATTTTTTTTAATCAAATAAAACAATTCTATGAGTCATAATAGCTTTTCATAGGGCTTTTGACTAAAATAGGCAGATTTTTGTTTTTGGCAAATATAGCAGATTAGAGCAAAATACGTGTATTTTTAAGGTTAAAAAGTTGTTTACTAAATAAGATGTGTATTAAAATTAAAAACAATGTCATAAACTCTTTAAATGAATCTCATACAAACGCTTGATGTTGAATTATAATGTTCTATTATCATACAAAGGTGCATGCAGATCAAACGAGCATTCGCTATTCTAACCCCCTACTCTACGAAATTCAATCGCTACACAAAACGTGATTCGTTGATTTCGTAGAGTGGGGAATAGAATAGCGAATGCTCGTTTGGTCTGAATGCACCTCTAGCCTACGCTGCCGTACTCGCGATACATCGTTTGTGTATGCCGCCAATGACACAGAATGATGGTAGACCCGTGTCCGTGCTATGAGCTGCCGCCACGTTATTAACGCGCACTTACTTTCTATCAGGTACCGGAACTGTTATTTTCTCTATACAAAAGAACGGTTCTTTTTTCGTCCTTTTCCGTTTTTCGGTATGTAAATTGTAAGTTAATTAGGTAATTTAAAAATATGATATTGTAAATTATATGAAATATTGACTAGTACATAAAGAGTATAAAACATGTTAAAATATTGGGCTATTTCGAGGTTTTTGTACCCTTCCGGTCTCTGCTTTCTATGTTTCTATCCCATCTTGGACTTACCGCGGACGTGAGAAGTAGGGCGAAGACATATTTATCAGCATGCGTACGCATTTTGTCTATAGAAAATGTCAGTTTAGTATGGGACCGCGTCCAGCTTTCCGCACGCGTACGCATGCTTACACGTTTCATGCTAAACGGCCAATTTTATTAGATAAAATGCGTACGCATGCTGATAAATGTGTCTTCACCTTAAGTCCGCGTCCGGCAGCTCACGGTACAGATACCGGGCCTAACACTGCGAGCACATTTCTTTTCAATTAACAAAAAAAACCGTTTAGTATGCAAGCTGAAATTTCGTTAGCATCAATTCGCTTTTCTTTTTATTTCTTCAACCATTCCCACAGTTTCCACTTGGAAGAATAGGGAATTTGTCATTCACTCGCATTCGCTCGACCGCTCTCTTCAGAAGTCTGTGTCGGACGGCTGGCTGAGACTGTTGGAATCACGTGATAATTCATGAAGAGATTATTCGTTATTAGAATTAAACATTTTGTTTTTATCTTGTTGGCAATGTTGGGTGCGTAGCCAAGAAGACAATGAGAGAAAAGTATGTATGCATGTAAATTCTTCATTTTACATAAAATACAGGTGAAAATGCACATAATTATATACAACAATTCACAATCAAACAACAAACACGCAAACAAACAACAAGTCACAAATTGACAACAAAGATCGATCTAAAACTCACGCAAATATATTATGTTTGTTGCTTGCTTTGTTGCTCGTTCAAACGTTTGTAAAAAGGAGCATTATGCGTAGTATAATCTTGTCAACTAGGTACTTTTATATCAATCCTCTAGTTTTGTTTTGAAATATACCTATTTGAAACTAATCTCAAACATCTATGTAGGTAAGCATAACTTAGTATTGTTATTATCCTTACCAACATGGCTGCCAACAAACTTCTAACGCAACGTTGAATAGAAACCTGTTTTGTACTTAAGTAAATGATTCTGATTTGTCCTGAATATCCAATTTCTTATGTAATTGCACATTTGTCAACCAGAAAACATGCGGCAGAAAGTTCACTTATTTAGTTATTTCCAAACATGTTGACGGCACAAAGTTCGCAGATAAGATAACAAGCGGTTCGTTAGCTTCGCAAATTCGGCAAATTCTACAATTTCTCCAAAAACGGCATAAGTGCTTACCGACACAAAGGAACATAATACTTAAACTTGTGGCTCCAATTCAGCTGCGACGTCGTATTGCTGATGTTATATTATAAGTTTTTTGATGACGTACTCGTAAAAGTAAATATCTAGTCTTTCAAGAAAATGTAAGTATAGTACAATTCAGCCATCGTATCAATTTAAGGGCGTCTGTTATTTTGAACGTTATTTTAAAATCAAATCAATGTTGTTGCACGCATATGTATATTTGGATAGGATATAATTATGTTATACCTTATTTGTGTACTGTTGTATGTCTTATATGAAATATAAAACGACGCTGGAAAGGAGAAATTGGATAAGCGACATTTTTGAAGATATTGAGTTATATACACCGTTAGAATCGGCAAAATTTTCTGCGTCGAATGAGCTAGGTTTCTATCCATTTGACAACTTTTGTGTCGCTTATCCCATCGGTGATTTAGAGTACTTTCGATCATTTTTTATTACTAAACGACTTGGTTTTTGACAACTTTTAAGAAAATGGAGATTAGATAAAATATAATTCAACATAATGAATCTTGGATTATTTTACCTATTTGTCATGACAGGTTAAATTTTACTTGGATATTTTTGCTGTGTAACAACTAATCATCACTTGTGGGTTAGCTATTTCTACCTGACTGTATTATATGTTCTTATGTCGTTTGGACAATTTTACCTTTATCTTAATTTAAAATTTAAGACGGTTAGACAATATTACTTGACTATGATATCTAAACTATTGGCGTTTATCCATTTTTACCCCTACATTTATTTATGAACCATTTGTCGCTTAGGTATCCCTTATTACCTGAATGTACATTAGAATACTACTGTCACTTATCCTAACTTGCATGAATGAAATGTCAGTCAAATAGCAACAATTTGCATACATGATATAGTTGCCGATTTCTAAGAATGATTTTTTGACAGTTATAGATTAATTCTTATCAATATCGACGCTGGAAAGGAGAAATTGGATAAGCGACATTTTTGAAGATATTGAGTTATATACACCGTTAGAATACCGTCTGCTATTTTATTCTTTGTCACGTTATGTAGAAACATTTGGCAGAGGGGTTGTCCTGTCAATTGTTACTCTGCGTTAAATAAAATGTTTTTGGAACTTTAATAAATAAAAATAAAAAAAGAAATAGGTACTAACTAAAACTATTTTTTAAGTGTTACCGTCAAATGCCCTATCTTTGCCCGCTTTTTTCAAAAAAACACGAATTTCTCAAAAAAAAACTATGAAAGCCTACTACTTTTTTTGGCTTAACAGGTATATTGTGATCAAGTGCAGTTGTCTGTGTCTCGTAAAATTTTTTAAATCATCATTTTATTTATTTTTTTTGCGATTTTGAGGGCGGGTAAAGTTATCCGGACTTTTGGCCAACATTGCCCACGTCGATTTTGCACTTAAATATAGCTCGTATAGCTTTGAAACAAGAATCACACCTAGCTTACGGGCAATCCTACCGTTTCCTGTAAATAGCTCAGCGATAACTGTGTAAATTTTTGAATAAATCAAATGGGCAACGTTACCTGGCAGTTTTTTCTCTTTCCCATACAAACGGTACCTGAGATTTCAAAAGTGTTAGGGTTGTCACTTTTGAGTTAATTTGTGTAAAGCGTTAAGGTAAAATAAGACAAAGCTTATGATGAACATTTTTTAAATTAATATTGAATAATAGAAGAATACTTGGGTACTATGAGTAATTGAAAACAATTAAGAGATTCTTGATATCAATTAATAATTATTAACATGTTGAATTTCAAATAAATCAACATCAACTCTTGTTCATATATTAAAAGAAACGTACCTAATTAATGTAAGTATAATAATTCTTACCTATAATTTTAAGTAAGTACTACCTCCTACCAATCATCCATCCAACCTTTATTTCCTTTTTATCCAATAGCCTCTACACGGTGCCTCGCGAGGAAACCACATAATTTTAACTATGCATTCTAGACATCAAAATAAACAAAAAATATTATGAGACCAAATGTCAAATTCCACAAAAAAAAATTTTTTTTTTTCGATTTTTTTTAGACTTCTTGAATACTTTTTAACATTTCCAATACTTTTTATCACAAAAACAATATGTTAAAACTAATTTTTTTAATTTTTTTTTTAGGGACAGGTATTTCCGTCAAGTCTATTCTTATTTTTTGATTGTCAGGCAAAAGGTGTGGTAATATTAGAACACATTGTGGCAGCATTGTAATCAAAAAGAAGTTTTATGACGAGTTACGTCGAAAAACTTTCCGAAAAAAGGTTAATTATCTTTGGAACTAAGCCGAATCCAGGAAATTTTATATAACATTAAATACTCTAAATATGCTCAGGAATACAGCATTAAAATTATGTGGGTTCCTCGCGAGGCACCGTGTATATGCCTGCTGGGACCGGTTCACGGATATCTATTTTTGTGCCCGTGAATGGGTTGCAGCAGGTGTAAAACACAGCAAATTTCTCCAAAGGGCCTCTACGTGTTGGATCTGTATGCCCGCGCAAGCCTATCAAAAGACCGGGATTTATAGGCCCGTGATCAAAGAGAGATAATAATACACACGAATTGAGAACACTTTCCTTTTAACATTAAAGTCTGTTGATAATACTCGTAGTGTAAAAAAAATAAAAACAAAAGTAAGATGTAAATATTCGTTTATAAAACAATAACCTCTTTTATTCGCAAAGGCTGGTAAATACAACGAGGTGACAACCCTAGGACGTTTTTGGCGATGGGCAAAGTTTACAATGACCGGCTGCTACAGTAGAACAGTATACTTAGCCCATTTTGAAAGTGTGATGAAGTATTGCATTGAAGTATGGGGTAATAGTGGAAATATAAATGAGGTACTTCTGAAACAGAAAAAAGCTCTAAGATATCTGGCCGGGTGTTCACGTGTGCCCGTCACTCATAGAGGTTTATTTGTTGAATACAAAGTGTTAACTGCGGTGTCTCTTTACCTTTATAGTATTTGTTTGTATGTTTTTAAATACAAGGACCGTTTTCAAATAAGTAGGCAAAATGCAACAAGAAATTTGAGAGTAAAGCATGACCTTTTGACAATTAAATCTAATTTCCAACACTTTGATAAAAGCCTACATAACACAGCTGTTAAAGAAGGGCGGGGTTGAATTAAAAGCGAATTTATAACTATGCGGACCGACCTGCCTGTGAAAACTTGCTACGCGCCAAAAAATAGTTAACTGACTGATTCGGGCCGGTCCACGCGCACCTAGCTAGGTGCGCCACCCTTCGCGTCGCACGTTCCCCTCGCTTGCCCTGTCGCCGCAAGCGCAGGTCGACCGTGTGGAACGGAAATAAGACATAGTATTTATCATTATTCTATACCTATATTATACTAAGTCACGATAGCCGTGTTGCTTAACATTACCACCCCCCAGTTGGAGGTTTCAGTCGACAAATGTACCGTCTGTAGGCAAAACGGCTATTCGAGCTACGGGACGACGCAGCGCCCCAGTGGCAGTTTTTAAATCTACGACACGCACTTGACCGTCACTTCCCGGATAAACTTTAGTGATGATGCCATGGGGCCACACATTACGCGGTTGTTTGCCGTCACACAACACTATCACGTCACCTACTCTTATTGGCTTCTCATTGTTTGTCCACTTATGTCGTTTCTGCAGCGTGGGCAGGTACTCTCTGGTCCATCGCCGCCAGAACATCTCGGCCAAGGCGTTGGCCTTCTTCCATTGGCGGCGAGCGTCGACATCAGAGGGGTCGTAGCTCGACATGCGTGTGTCTCCCGTCGCTGTCCCAAGCAGAAGATGGTTAGGTGTAAGAACGACCGGTTCTTCGTGATCAGAGGCTACATACGCGAGCGGGCGGCTGTTCACGACCAGCTCCGCTTCCAGCAGGGTGGTATGCAGTACCTCCTCGGATGGTGCGCGCTCCTTCAGAGTGGTGTGGAGAGCGTTCTTCACAGAACGAATGAGGCGTTCCCACGTGCCGCCCATGTGTGGAGCTGCTGGTGGATTGAGGCGCCACTCGATGCCCCTAAGCAGGGCTTCGCCTTCAAGCCGTTGTGTATTCAAGTCACGCAGTGCAACGCGTAGCTCTTTCCTCGCACCAACAAAATTGGTGCCGCAGTCGCTTAGAATCATCACTGGTTGCCCGCGGCGCGCTATGAAGCGGCGCATGGCAAGTATAGCAGAGTCGCTGCTGAGTGACGCAGCTAACTCAAGATGAATGGCGCGTGTGGCTAGGCATGTAAACAATACGCCCCACCGTTTCTCCCGGCGCCGTCCAATGGTGATTTCCATGGGACCGAAATAATCAATCCCACAATTGACGAATGCTCGCCGTGTCGTGGTTAATCGTACAGGCGGCAGGTCACCCATTTTCGGTGGCTTAGGTCGCGCGCGCTCTACACGACAGGGCTGGCAGCGCGCAACAACTGCCTTCACGGTAGACCGAAGACAGGTCACCCAGTATCTCTCTCGCAAGTTGTTGACTACAGTCTCATGGTTAGCGTGAAGAGCACGTTCATGATAGTGCTGCACAAGCAGTCGCGTTATGGGACATCTGCCGTCTAGAATCACGGGGTGTCTCTCATCAAATGACAATTCGGTTGAGGCTCCAAGTCGTCCCCTGACACGGAGAAGCTGATCCTCGTAAAGCATGGGGTCAAGTTTCAGTAAGCGACTGGACTTAGGCAATGATTGCCCTGCTCGTAGCACGCTCAACTCATCAGGAAAGAAGTTCGCCTGCGACTGCTTCAGTAGAAAACGCTCGGCCTTCTGTATATCATCTACAGTAATGTCGCTTACCGCTGTCCGTTTCTTAGCTTGGCACGCGCGTATAAAGGCAAGCACGCGTGCAGTAACGCGCAGAGCTCGCGTCCACGTGGAGTAGCGCGTCACATCGATGAGCGGCTCGCTACTCTCGGCCGTCACGTGCGCTCTCTCCAATCGCTCCGGATCTTCAGCGAGTGATTCGTCACGGCTCCAGCTCGGCCATGGTACCTGTGGATCACAGAGGAAAGGAGGACCCGAAAGCCACATGCCTCGGTCGTTAGGCCAGTCCATCCTGGTTGCCTCGTCAGCAGGGTTGGACTCAGAAGGTACCCAGCGCCAGTTACTTCGCTCACTTAAATTATCTATTTCTGCTAACCTATGAGAGACATACTTTTGGTAATCTCGGGCGTCTGAGTTAATCCACATTAAGACTGTTTTTGAATCAGACCAAAGATACACGTTGGTGATAGCAAAATCAACTTCAGCTTTTATTGTAACTGCTAATCTACAAGCTAATACAGCGGCCTGTAGTTCTAGGCGTGGTATGGACACAACCTTCACGGGGGCCACACGTGCCTTACCACCCACCATTGTACATACCCTATTACCGTCAGCGTCAGTGCCTACAAGAAAGCTTGCAGCGGCGTAAGCCTTCTCACTTGCATCACCGAAAACGTGAAGGTCGATCGCCTCTGTCAGCTGCAAGCCGTACCACCGAGGCACAGAAATGTCAGACAGAGCTTTCAATTTGCTTAACCATTCGAACCAGATAACGGCCTCTGCATCTTTGATACACTCATCCCATAATATGCCCGACTGCCAAACGCGCTGCATCAGTACCCGGGATTGTAGGACACATGGGTACACCAGACCGAGTGGATCAAAAATACTCATAATAAATTTAAGAAACTGGCGTTTGGTAGGTTTGATCTGGCCTTCAATTAAATCCGCCGGTAAACGTTTAAATGACAAATCAAATTTCATAGAGTCGCTCGATGGACACCAGATCATACCTAACGTGCGCTCGTTTTCAGATTTGTCCAATTTAACACGACCCGGCACAACAGATGGCAACTTTTCACTTAATTCGGTTGAATTCGTCACCCACCCCCTAATATCAAAACCACCAGCTCGGTGTATGTGGGTGACGTCAGCGATCAGCTGTTGAGCCGTGTCTATCGAGTTAACACTATCTAAATAATCGTCAACATAATGTTTGTTTTTAATAGCTTTCACCGCCGCGGGGTGTGTGTTTGCAAACTCTTCGGCATTCTTATTTAACACATAAATCGCCGAGGTGGGGCTACAGGTCGCGCCAAAGATCATAGCATTCATTACATAGATTCCAGGTTCATTTGTTCGATCTTGACCGCGCCATAAAAACAACTGAGCTCCCTGATCGGTCTCACGAATTTTTACTCGCATAAACATGTCAGCAATGTCGGCGGTAAAAGCTATTTTTCCCTCTCTGAATCGAATCAAAACACCTAACAATGAATTCATTAAATCAGGTCCACTTAGTAGGTTACTATTCAGTGATACGCCTCGATAAGTAGCAGCAGCGTCAAAGACAAGACGTAACTTACCGGGTTTGTTTGGGTTCGTGACACCAAAATGAGGAAGATACCATACGGGGCTCGCCTTCATACTATCAATTTTACGCGCGTAGCCCGCATCTAACAACCTATTTATTTGTCTAGTATAGTCAGCGGCAAAATTAGCATCGCGATCCATTTTTCTTTCAATTCCAGCAAGACGCCTAAGCGCGTAGTCATAGTTATCGGGCATTTCTGTAAGGTCACGAGCCCATAACAAGCCCACTTCCCACTGTTGGACATTATCTGACACGCGCCTACACGTATTATTTAATATTTGCAACGCGCGTTCCGTATTCGAATTGGAACGTAAAACATTAGAAATACCTATTGCTTCTAATTCGAATTGGCCCCTCACTAACTCGTGCAAATCGTCAAAGGCGGAAATGCAATTGGCAGATTCTGTTTTGCTACCACCAACTCCCCTACCTAACGGGCCATGAACCACCCAGCCTAAGCGAGTGAGCGAAGAAACCGGACGACCAGATTTACCTTCTCGTATTTCCCTGCCGACGACGAGATCCCAGTTGTCCTGCCCCAGCACCAGCATAGGTTTCGCATCCCTCATTTCTCCGTAATTTAGGTCCCGCAGGTGAACATTTTCCTTGAAGATGCGCGCCGGCACTGTTTGCGACGGTAAATCTAGATCGCGCATAGTGCGTACGTTAACATTATGACTAACACCATTAGGTCCACGCACTATCACTTTAATCTTTCGCGAGTTATAGTCGCTAGCACTACGATTACGTGCCATTCGTAAATGAAGCGGTAAAATAGGTCCATCAATACCACTCGCGAATTTATCGTCCAAAAGTGAGCACGTTGCTCCGTCATCCAATAACGCGTGCATATTTACGCTCATTCCCGAACCTAACACCACTGTCACAGGTAATATTTTTAGCAATCGTATCACAATCATCAAGACTCGTCAAAGTTTCATATTGCGTCGGCGTCGAAACAGTCAAAGCGGGCGCCGACGACGGCATGCTAGGTTGGGGCCCGCCCGCGGACGGAGTAGTATTTTCCGCGTCTTTATGTAGTAATTCGTGATGGGAATAATTACACTTGTTACACCGCTTCGCTCGACAGTATCTACACGAATGATTTTTTATAATGCACTTGAAACACAATTTATTGTCTTTGACTACTTCCCAACGTTCATCCACGGGCAGTTTTAAGAAGTCACTACATTCACTTAAATTGTGGTCCCCTTTACACTTATAACACTTGCGTGTTTCACTATTGACTGTCTTAGGCACTGAATGTACTTGAGTGTGAACTCGGTGGCTTGGCCCGCCCGCGCGCACTGGGGCCACAGCCTTATCGCGCCGATTGACCGCCGGCGGCGCGATGTTTATGTTTAAAGGTGTGTAATATGACGAGGCACGTGTAAGACGACGCAGAAATTGTTCCAAAATATTTAGGTTTGGGCTGACCCTCAAGTCAGCGCCGCTGCTAGTGTCCATGCGCATGACATACTCGCCGTATTGTGACCGCTGATAGGGTGTCAATTTGCTCAACAGCTCATTCACTATCTGCGGATTGTTTATATAGCCCTCGGCTCTAATACTTTTTAAAACAGATATACAGTTTCGCACAGTTGTAGTAAATTTACGTATATCGAGCCCGTTGTCAGTGACTTTAGGTAATTCACGTACTTGCCTTAATGTGCACTCTAAAAGGCGAGTTGGATGCCCGAAGTCTTCTTCTAGGGCCTTCATTACTTCATCGGGGTCTGACGAAGTTCGTAATAAATCACGTACGGCAGCTTTGGCGTCGCCTACAAGCGCTACTCGGAGCCGGGCCATGTTCTCGATAGGCTTATAGTTGTGTATTTCGTTCGTAGAACGATAAGCCTTTTCGAAACTGAGCCAATCTAATGCGTTACCGTCGTAGGTAGGTATTTCATGTACTTGTCGCGGCACGTGTCGTTTTTGTCCTAGCCGCCCGATAGCTTCCGCCAACCGATCAATATCTGTTAGACCTCGACTCACTGGCGGCGGCGGCGGCGACGGCGGTGGAGGCGCTGCGCGTGATGGTGATGACGGGCGCGGCGCGTCGTCAAGCCAGCGCGTGACGCGCGCTGCTGCTTCTCCGCTTGCGACACTCGGCGCGTCCGGATCCTGTGCCAAACCCTCTTCCTCCTGAACCCTCAATTCGACCATGTCGAGGGCCAACTTCTTTTTGATGAGGTTCTCTCTGAGTCTCGTTACCTCCAGTTCCGCTTCGTACTCGACGCGCATGCGCTGCGCGTCAAGGGAGGTACGGCTGAGCCTCGATGTGTGACTGGCGTCGCTCCTGGGTCGAACAGTGCGCTCTGTAGTCGGCGTAATCATCCCTGGCAGTTCCTTTCTGTGGTCGTCATGACCACCTGCCGACGGAATACGCTCGGACTGTAGAGGCGGCCCACTGCCACCCGGCGGAGTCCCCAATCCAGAGTCAGTATTTTGTGGCGGATTCACCAACATCGCTCTTGTTTTACTGCGTGTTCTTGGCTGGTGGTCACTCATTATTAATTCACTTCACTTAATCCGAACTCGTAAGGACCAATTTTGTTAAAGAAGGGCGGGGTTGAATTAAAAGCGAATTTATAACTATGCGGACCGACCGGCCTGTGAAAACTTGCTACGCGCCAAAAAATAGTTAACAGACTGATTCGGGCCGGTCCACGCGCACCTAGCTAGGTGCGCCACCCTTCGCGTCGCACGTTCCCCTCGCTTGCCCTGTCGCCGCAAGCGCAGGTCGACCGTGTGGAACGGGAATAAGACATAGTATTTATCATTATTCTATACCTATATTATACTAAGTCACGATAGCCGTGTTGCTTAACAACAGCAGTTAAAGTTTTCAATAATTTGGACATTAATATAAAATCATGCGAAGATTATAAGACATTTGAATCTAAATTAAAAGACTATTTTATAAATAAACCTTATTACTCGATTAAAGAATACTATGCAAATGCTTTAAGTTAAATTCATTATGTGACATGTACATTTTAAATTATTTTAAATTATTTATTGTAATAATTAATAATTTTGTGATTCTGACATTTCTGACTGTGATATTCTAGGCTAAGTATATTTATTTCATTTATAATTTTGTTATGCTTGTTTTATATTTTGTTGATTTTCTTGTGTAACATTTTAAAATTGTATTTGCATGCATTTAGTTATGTTCTATTGCAAATAAATAATGATTGATTGATTGATTGATTGACATGGCTGGGTAACATTCTCTAAGACAATAACTCCGTTAATAATAGGTTTTTAGTAACTTTATTAACAGAAAAACAATCTACACATCTTATTTTATTACATGACATGAGTTTTACCTACCAGCGTCTTCCCCATTTTGCACAATTCATCTTGAAACTTCACTAAGAATTTGCCCGCCAAATAACGCACTGCACTCAACGAGTTGGAACAAGCTACTGATTGATGTTAGCTGCAAATATGATGCGCAGTGTTGCCACCCATATAACCTAGTTTCTACTAAAAATAGTGGAGTTGCCAGGACTCTGATTAAATTTACTCCACAAACCGATTTGTAAAAAAATTGCGTTACGGGCAAACTTTCCCGTGGTGGCAATGTTGGCGCATTTGATGGTATCATAACGTAATACGGTGGATAAACATACCAGCAGGTACGGTTGTTAAAAATAGATAGTTTTCAAGTGCCTCGTTTTTAACTATTGTCGGCTCAATAACGAATTATCCTTGTTGATTTTGCATGTTTTAAAATAAAGAGAAAATCTCAAATAGAAAAACAAAACATATTTGTTTTTAATACTTAACAATAACTATTACTTACTCACATACTTACCTACTTTTTGGAATAAAGTTATAAAAATACCTAAAACAGTGTCTTTCTTTTTTCACGTGTAAGTAAATTCGTTTACTAGTCACGGAATGTTACTCTGGTAATTGAAATCACTATGAAGTCTAAAATAGTTTCTCATTTTAAGTATGTAGATATTACTTACTGATATATTTATGCTATTTTTTTCAATTTATATATTTTTACCCGAATATAAAATAAGCCACATCGGCAGTTAGATAATTTTAACATGATGAATTTGTTATGCAAGTCTCGGGTGGACTTTTTTACCTTCCTTATTTCTTTTACAACGTGTTGGTTAGATAATTTTACCTGAATCAATTTTTACGACCATTTTGCTTAAGCGACAGTAAATCCTTAAATAACACTTGAATACGTTAAATAATTAAAACATCACATAGAAAACATATTTATGTCTAATTGCTAATTCATTTTAATGATTTTTTTTCGAAAACCTCTGTGGTTTTTTGCCTCTCCTGTAAAGTACGCACTGTGTCGCTTATCCAATTTCTCCTTTCCAGCGTCGAAAATAAATAAATACTACTGATGTATGTGGTTAATAAAACTGCATCTGATTTTTGTCGAATTCAGCGATATTACATTTTCCCCTCACTAGCTCGTAAAGCGCTCGTTTATCCTTTAGTACGAACGGGTAAAAACGCATCTTATTCACATGTGTGGGAAAGTAATGACCTTGGAGCGTAGCGCGAAGTAGCATTCGTTTAACAGATAACAAAACGTAAATGCTCATGAATGAGTCGTTCCATATTAATTATAATTAAATAATTTGTTTGAAAATTTAGTGAAAATACAAAACTTTATTTATAATATGATGATTTTAACACAAATTCTAAAATTCCATAAGTAACCTTTGTTTTAGTGAATGATGATAAGATGACTAATTAATGCTAACTATTTATGAAAAACTAAATTTAATTTATTTTTGGGATTTCGACGACTTAGGAATATGGTATTATGATATTTGGTTGTAGCGAACCGGAATCAATTTTTTTTATTAAGCGGTAACGTGCTGCTTTATAATCTGTATTTAATTAGGATACCCCACAGATTTCTGGCCTATTCTTTTTTTCGTACCCCTGCTTACATATAATATATATTACATTACCCATACAACAATCCATTTAAAATTGCAACAAACTATTTGGCGCTTATTGTTATTGTTATACATTATTTAATCGTAAAAAGATTATTTAAATATTTACTTCCTTTAGTAGTTTCATTAAAAATATAAAACGTAAAAAGTTGTACTTTAAATTTCAAAGCTAGCACAAAATTACTTTTCAAACAACTCTCATCTCATGTGAGGTTTTTTCTAGAGCACTAGAGCAGATTAAAATCCGCTCAAAACATTGAAGGGTTTATAAATTAACATAAGACATATATATTTGGGGATATCTACTGGGAAATAATCCTAAATAATGTGGCTAAGACGAAGGATGTTATTTTACGTAACAAAGTCGTGCACTTGCTTTATATGCAGCTCACTCGCACCAATACGGAAGTACGATCGGGATGGATCATCAGATCATCAGAAAGTCATCATCATCATCATCATCAGCCTATGATAGTCCACTGCTGGATGTAGGCCTCTCCTATTAACTATGCGTATAGACGCATTAGGAGGTAAATGCCCATAATCGCCACGCTGGGCAAGCGGATTGGCGATCGCAGTAATGTGTCCACTATGATGACGCTGCTGCCCATCATCAATCTTTTATCAAAGAATGGTCAGTGACACTTCGATCCCTTAGTCGACTCTTACGACACCCGCAGGAGGAGTTGGGGTGGTGACAAATGTATTCTTACTGCCGTCACCACACGGCCATAGAAAGTAAGTGTGCGTTATTAACGCGGTGACAGCTCATGGTAAGCATACTGTAGCCGTACCATGAGCTGCTGCTACGTTATTAACTCGCGTTTACTTTCTATCTATCCCGCTCGTTCTCGCTTATTGGCGAGCGAGCCGGATAGAAAGTAAGTGCGCGTTTATAACGTAGCGGCAACTCATGGCAGCAGGCTTAGCACATGTTTGGTGCGGCAATATGTCGCCGCGAGATAGATCTCCCGTCCTCCACTAGCTATATTAGCAAAAGAGGGACGGATAGACTATCTCGCGGCGAGATACTGTCGCGCCAATCATGTGCTAAGCTTACAGGTCTACTGAAGGCCGAGTGTCATTTGTATGAAATTGACGATGAAAACGTAAACGCGATCGAAACGTTTTTTATAAGTTATTACCTACACTCGTCCTTCTGGTAGGTACCGGCACGGCTGCCTGGCGCAGACATTTGCGGAGCGGAGCGGTGGAGCGAACGCGAGTGAATGACAAATTCCCGGCTCTCTCGAGTGGAAGCAATCGGGCTGCATTTGAAAAAGAACTTGAATACTGACTTATGTCGGTATCCGTATCCGTAGCCTAGTTGATAGTGACCTACTACGAAGCTGGACGTTCCGTTCGTATCCCGGCGAGGGCATTATTTGTGTATTTATTTATCACAAATATTTGTTCGTTGGTCATGGCTGTATATGTATTTTAAATCTATATGTATCTATCTATTATATTGTCGCCTGGTACCCTCAACATAAGCCTTAATTGAGCTTACCGTGGGACTAAACGCTGTTGGAGAACTATAATAATATATTATACAATCGCCACTGTGTCAGGGCAAAGTAAACTAGATCGAACATGACTTTTTCTATAATTTTCCTTAATATAGTATCACTGATAATAAACCAAAGTAATTAATACTTCCGATGAAATTGCAATGTTTTAATCATACTTATTTATAACGATGACTAGCAAATAAGCACATGCTTTTATATCTACCTAGATGATAAAAGTACAGTTATATTATTTATGAAAATAGAAACATGTTGTTTATTACTCATTTCGGTAAGACATACCGTCCATATGAAGGGTCCATGGAAAAACATGTCAAGTGCTTAAAAAAATCAGGGCAAATTATGACAAAACAACTCTGATAAAATTAAGGTGGTTTTTCCTTCTGTAATTTGAATTGGTTAGACATGTTTTTTCCGTGGACCCTTCATAACATATCGTAGCGTGCAGGGCGCTCAAACATATCTGCCATAACGCTCC